>JAOYMR010000018.1:68749-90703 GCA_025802075.1 Tenebrosternarchus preto | reverse complement strand
ATTATTTATTTGTGTATTTATTTATTTATTCATTTATATATTTATGTATTTACTGATTTATTTGTACATTTATTTATACATATGTCATTTTTGGTCCTCCATACATCTAGCGGCAATACACTGTACTGCAAACTGCTGTCTTATTCGTTCAATTAAGTAACAAGTTTTGACCTAAGCAAAATAGCGATATTTGATCCACCAAAATAACCTGCATTTTATTTCGCATGCAATATTGTACCTCATATAGGAGATAAAACAAATAGCTAACAAACAATAAATAACTAAAATACACCATCAGTGTAATGACCTGGAAACGGAAGTATACCAAGCACGTGGAAGCACATCCACTCGTTCATTTGCGGTATCGGTTTGGTCTTTTCGAAAATATAGTTCTCAGTCTAATTAAATCAGTTAATTATTAGCTAGATATCTGTATTTTCGTTTCACTGTGTAATATATCGGGACCACGTCTAGACGTACAATTTTTTCATCTAAAGTTTCTAATAATCGCTAGTTGGATTACAGGTAAAGTAGTGCTCTTGGTGTTCGGGTGATCAGCACCGTAGCTGAGCTGCATATAGAAATGATCAAGGAGAACCGCTGGAACATCCCACCAAACGCTCCCGCGTGTATGGAAAAACATCTGGACTCCGTTCATTATAGATCCGGTGAGTTTAGACAGGTCAAAATTAAGTAGCCAACGTTAGCTAGTAATTATGGAGTCGAACTGTATACGGGAGTGCCACCGAAATCGAGTATTGCGTTGTCTTTTTTTCTGAAAGACCCTTTGAACCTTATCGATAGCCGTTGCAGTCCAATGCTGAAAGCTTTGAAGGTCAAAACCATATTGTTCTGCTGCGCACATGGTTCCCTCTGAAACCCGACGGCTGTGCTTATTTTAAACCATAACTTCAAATCTCCTCTACGAAGAGGAGGAAACGTTCCGTGTTAATGCAACTGAGTCATGTATTCGGAGGCTGCTTTAAGCTTGCCGCTCGTATCCGTAACTTAATGTAGTGCTTTTCTCTTTCTCTCTCAGATGGCATGATGTTGCTTGGGGCGTCCAGCCTAACGGGGCGCTGTTGGCTGGGCTCAATCTGGGTGTACAGTGATCCCAAACTGGCGCCAAACGAGGGCTTCTGCAAGGCAGGGGTTCAGACGGAGGCGGGAATAACAGAGGCCAGGTGGCTGACTGACAGGGCCATTGTTGTGGCCTCTGACTCTGGTATATCATTATTACAGCATCTCAGCACTGCAGACTTGGGCTGTTTGAAATGCAAGAATGGGAAAAAATTTCAAAGACATATACTGCATAACATGGGGCCCCACCAGGGCACAAAAAGATGAATCGTGTATGTTGAAATCTTCCTCCTTGACTAAGATGAGCATTATTATTAGGCAATCCATATTACAAGTATAACCACATATCTGTGATGAAAAAGAGGAAACTAAGCCTCTAGCAATGTTTGTTTCACAAATGTAAAACAAAGAAGGAACTATTAATATTTGATGTATAGACATACACACAAGTGTGACAGTTTCACTGAGAAAGTTATGATCTGAGAACTTGGTTCATTTATTCTATTTTCGGAGGGAGAGGGAGGGTTTCCCACGTGTGATTGTGTCTGTGTCTGTTCTTACAAAGACTGAGTACAGTGTGTTAGTGTAAGAGTGCTGAGTTGAGAGGTGTGTGTGAGTAGGCACTGCTGAATTATATATGCTGTGTGTGTGTAGGTGCTGTGGAATTATAGGACCTGTGTGTGTGTGTAGGTGCTGTGGAATTATGGGAGCTGACAGAAGATGAGCGTTTGCTTGTGAACAGGTTTAGTCGGCACGAGCACGATCACATCGTCACCGCAATCTGTCCAACTGCTCACGGCAACCATGCAGTCAGCGGCAGTATGGATTGCAGGTCAGCAGGGGGCGCTCTGAGTGAGCGTGCATGAGTGAGCGAGCGAGCGCGCGTGAGTGAGTGAGCGAGAGTGCAAGAGTGAGTGTGTGTATGAGCGCGCTGATTTGGAATAAACTCAGCCTTCAACTTCTGTCGGAGATCTTTAGTCCAAGGCAGATAATTTGTTGCTTTAAGAATTTGTCTTCTGGCTGATACAGTTCTGAGCTGCTCTTATGGCTGTTGTTTCTTTGCTCGCTTTAGGATTAAAGTGTGGGACATGAGTCAGGAGGCTGTGATCAGCACCTACAATGGTGAGAGCAACATGTTCATGTATATATTCCCGTCGAGGTCAGAGGCTCAGCCATTGTAAAGCACCCCTGGAGTACCAACCTTAAATGCATTTGCTGAAGGGATTTAAAGAACATAATTTTAACCCCCCACCCCCACCCTTCAGCTCACTCCATGCCAGTGAACAGTATATCCTGCAGCCCCACAGATGAGTCCCTTTTCCTCTCCTGTGCTCAGGTCAGTATTTTCAGAGAGTCATGTACTTGCGCACACAATTAAATTTGTTAGTTTGATCAAGTTCTTGTATAGTCTGTGCTGTGCTGGCACACACTGCTGGGTTATATATATATATATTAGTGTGCGTGTGGTTATCAGTAGCTGGTGATGTTCAGCTTGTTTCTCATTCGCTGACTGTGCAGGATGGCCGTTTGCTGCTGTGGGATCGCAGGAAACCCAAACCAGCCTCTCGATTAGGTAAACGCAGCCATACACTCGCATTTCTTTTATTTGCTTAATTTTTTTTTTACCTAAAGCTACAACCTTATATAAATGATATATTGAGCTTTGAGATCTATCTAAAAAATTGCTAATGAGGATCCCAGGCAAAGGCAATCCACGATTACACATTTCTGAGATATTGAGAGAACAGCATGTTTTTTCTGTGTGTGTCTGAGATATTGAGATAACAGCATGTTTTTTCTTCCTGTGTGTCTGAGATATTGAGAGAACAGCATGTTTTTGTCTTCCTGTGTTTCTGAGATATTGAGAGAACAGCATGTTTTGGTCTTCCTGTGTTTCTGAGATATTGAGAGAACAGCATGTTTTTGTCTTCCTGTGTTTCTGAGATATTGAGATCACGGCATGTTTTTTCCGTCTGTTTCTGTGCATTGTGTCTTTCAGATGTAGCGCCCCCTAGCTGCTGTCCAACTACTGTTGCGTGGCACCCTCATCAGACCAGCACCATTGCATACGGTACTTCACCTCAGACATCATCGTCTCCCATCTACCATTTGAGAAGGGATGAAGCGTGCGTGTGTGTGTGTGTGTGTGTGGGTGTGTGTGTGGGTGTGTGTGTGGGTGGGTGGTGTAGGTACATATTGTACTGGAGGGGGGGGGGGGTACAATATGTACCTGGTCGAGAAGAATAACAAGATCATGGCAACAAACCTACGGGTTTCTACCCATACCGTCATACACACAAATGTGTAAGTCACTCTGGATAAGTGCCTCTGGCATATGTAAATGTAGATGTGCACGTGTGGATACGTGCGTGGACACACGGATGGATGTTGTGGATATGTGTGTGGACACACGGATGGATGTTGTCTCTCACAGGTGATGAGTTGGGCAAGGTTACTCTCGGGGACATCCAGGGTGCAGGCTGTGTGCAGACGACAAACGCACACAGACGAAGAGTGTGTGGCTTGGCCTTCTCTTCACACAGGTATACACACACAATACTTTTTCCCCTCACACAGATATTGTTATGGTGTCCATCACAGGAGCACATATACAGTCCGTTTCTTTGGTCTTTCGGCAGCTCTCCTCAGCTGGCTTCCGTCAGTGATGACTGCTCTGTTGCTGTGGTGAATGGAGAACTCAGAGAAATGTGAGTATAGATGTGAACACTTCACTTATATCAGAAACATGACTGGACAATTAACCAGTGGAAAGAAAACAAATCCCCACCTCTCTCATCATTTAGAGCTGTACATATTACTTGATCTCCACAAACGCTGATAGTCATCATGTCATTAGAAGCTCAGTTACTGAACAAATGATTAGTCAGTGCCTTTTAATGGTTCAAACAAATGAGTACCATGTGTATCTAGTGTTCATCTTTCACCATGTGTATCTAGTGTTCATCCTTTTACAGGTTGGTTTTGTGTCTTACCATTTCTGTTTTTTTTTTTATGAACAGCTACAGAGACAACAGGCACAAGGACTTTGTGCAAGATTTATGTTGGGCTCCAACCAGCTCAGATGTGCTGACCACAGTAGGCTGGGACCGCCAAGTACTACAGCACAGTATAGGCCCACAGAAAATTCCCTAGACTACACACACAGCACAAGACTAAATGCCTGTGTACACTAACACAACCACCAATACTCATGGGTGCTCATGGGTAAAGGCACACACAACACAAATGTAATACAAAATGTAAAGAATAAAAGTACAAAACAAAGTGCTTGTAGTTTCACTGTGTGGCAGTTTGACTTTTCATCCTGTCTGAAGTCTCTTCTTGATCCAGGTAAAGGCACTTATAGGATCAGTATGGGGACCTTATGATGGATCTCCATTCAGTGCAGCTGCATTCATCAGACCATTGATGCTTTTAATTTTTTTAAAATTGAGTTTAAGTGTAGGTTTTGCCTGGAAACAGCAGCACATTAGATGTTTTCTGAATGGAATATGTCTTCCTTGAGAGCAGAAGCTGTTGTGAATCTTCCTCCCTACGTTTGGAGTACTTTGTAATAAAAATTCATACTATATTTCAATAATGTTGCATTTTTTTCTTGGTTTTAATAACAGACCTACACACACGTTTCCCATGTTTTATTTCTAATGGATGTGCTTTCATAAAACTTGAGATTTTAAAAAAAAGACAACTTGACACATTACCCTAATACTATCTCCCTTTAATAAGTGTTTCATAACTGTTCTTTGTTTTCTTTGTGGCACTCGCTGGTTATTGAAAGTCTGATTAAACATGAAACAAAAGTATAGCAGAACAGTTCTGATATAATTTATACAGTTGTATTGATGGTGAGCTAATAAAGCAAATGTACATGTTTTAACTTAAATAGTGTGGATTGCTTTTTATAGCAGCCTCTTAAATTCTTATCATAATTAAATGCATTTTTCAAGAAAAAACTAGAAATTTAACAAAAATCCCAACTCTTACCTGTTGTTTAAACAAGGAAAAGTTATGTGGTCTGAAAACTCCCTCTTTAGTTTATGTATAGTTCAACTCGGCTAGAGCATTCTGCTTGTTAAATATGTGCAAAACCTGTTAACTTGTACCCAGAGCCTAATCCTTTCCCATGGTTCTGCCATTCTCTCATTCAGTGATATTTTTTCTTGCTTTGTAGAAAAATTCCAGAACTAGTTAGGTAGGCAATGAAGTCCAATTAAAAAATCTAACTAAATGAACCTAAAGGTGTCCTCAGAAGATAATGGTGCATAATCCTGCTTTATCCACCATATACGGTCCACTGTAAACACGTCGCGCAAATGGCAAACGAGGACAAATCCAACCTGGTCAAGATGATGGAGACCAATGCAGCAACATAATAGCAACATAAATCCTGCAGTTTTTCAGTAGTAGATGATCAGCATAGATGGCACTACCAAACATGGCATCATTAAGGCTGGTCTTAATGATGCCAAGTCTTTTGAAAATGTTTTACACTGCATAATTACCCCAAATCTGACTCAAATTGAGTGTAGAGTGTGGAAGTGTAAGGTCCTTCTTGCACATGCTTTACATGGTACAGACACAGTGTGAAACTGGAGTATGTCTAGAAATGTCATTTAGAAGTACTAGTGAAGTCACTCTGCTTTGGGCAAAGGTGTGATGGGCTGTTCTGTCCCAGGCCTCACAGTGAACGTCATGCCGTACTGCTGTTTTGACTGACTGCTGAACATTGAGAGAGTAAAAAAAAAACAATTTTACATATGTCCAAAAAGACATATTGAACATATTAAAGACATAGCATTTCGAAATAAAGTTCAAACTCTTAAATTTACCTGGCAGGTGCTTTGGCAACAGTGGTTTGCATTTTCTTGGCTACTTTGGTCTCTAGCTCTTTCATGTCCAGTCCTTGGCCTTGGATGGGAAAGCTCATCGGTTTGGAGGCCGAGTTTAGTGGTGAACTGGTTGCCCCATCATCATCAGACAAAGGGGAGCTCCAGTCCTCTCCACTGGAGTCTGCCTCTCGGGTGGGAATAAACTTGGGGTCCATCTCCAACATCTTCTTCTGCAGGATGCTGAGCAAAGTGGCCTGGCTGGCAGAGACAGAGGGGGCCTGTGAAGGAGGTAGAGCTGGGGGCTGGGTTTTGGTTTGTGTTGGGGTTGAGGTTTTGGGTGGAGCTGGGGGCTGGGTCTTGGGTGGAGCAGGGGGCTGGATCTTGGGTGGTGCTGGAGGCTGGGTCTTGGGTGGTGCCGGAAGCAGGGTTTTGAGCTGTGCTGGAGGTGAGACTGAGGCCTGTACTGAGGGAGGAGGTGGAGGCTGTGTTGCAGGTGGGGGAGGGAGCTGGGTTTTGGGTTGGACTGGGGCCTCGGTTGGTAGGGCCTTTGGTTTGACCTGAACTGGCATTTCTATTTTGGACTCAGTGCTGGGAGAAGCGTTAAGGGGTACAGGGTTTCTGGATGATGCGAGTTTAGGGAAAGTGGCAGGGCCATTGGCAAAAGTACTGCATTTTACAGGTGGAACACTTTTTGCAGGTGGTTCAGGTGGGGGTGTGTTGGGTGGACCTTCATCTTCATCTTCTTGATCAGAGTTCGCAAATTCAGGAGGAGGAGGGATGAAGGGAATGCCCACAACATCCTCCTGATCCTTATCCTGCCCTGGCAGAGATGCTGACAGAGTGGGTCCACCCTGCTTAATGGGACTCCTACCAAGAAGGCTGCTCGAGGATGGGGGATTAGGAAGCATGATGGTCTTGGGCTTGGACGGTGAGAACTGTGTGCTCTGGGATTTAGTTTCAGGGTCCGTAGGGGCAGGACATTTGGGGTCTTCACGGAGACTTTCTGAGGAGGAGGATGCAGGTCTTGACGACACAGATTTAGAGGAGACTGCAAAGGAGTTGGGTCTGGACTCACCAGGCTGGGCGCTGAAGTTTGTGGATTCAGAAGAGCTGCTGCTCTGGGTGCTACTCTGTCTGGACAGCACCGCACGCTTCTTGTCTCGTTCCTTGGCAGCTTTCAGGAGGGCCAGTGGAGAGGCTGCAGTCTCCTTCACTCCAGAGCTCTCATGTCCTCGCAGGACCTGTAGCTTTCTGTTCAGTAATGGGCTGTAGGTATGTGGTCCAACTGAAGAGAACTGCTGATCCTTCATCTGTTGGGCCGATGGCACCGCTAGAGACCCTTCTGTTTTGGGAGAACCTTTAATGGGGCTTGGGATCCTATTTGGGATCTCCTGTAGCATTCTACCTTTTGAAGGCTCACTGTTGGACATGTTTGGTTTAGTTGGTTGGACTGGAAGTTGGTTGGGTAGTGTTTCCTGCAGGTCCTCTCTCTGAACCTGTAGGTATTCTTCCAGTTGGAGGCCTGAGCTGTTACGACGTACTGGCTTGGCTGGGGCCCCCAGATTTTGGGCTGGACTGAGGTCCTTAACTGATGTAGGGTTTTTCCCATTGACATGAACTCCAACTGGGTTTCCAAAGGAGTCCTCTAGAAGCAGAATGTGCTGCGTCTTTATCTCTGGGTCTGCTTGGCTGTGGAGCACAGTTGTTTTTGGCACATTGTAGAGCTTGGCTGTGGTTTGTGGGTTGAAGCTGGAAGCTGGGGTTGCTGAGGGTGTGGTAACTGGAGGAGCTGACCCAGCTGGGAGTGACTCAAGGCTGGAGGTGGTGTATAGTCTGACAGGCTTTGGAGGGGGTATCTTCTGGGTTTTAGGAAGGGAGAACTGGGGCTTCTCACCCAAGGGAAGTGGAAATATGTTCTGGGCAGTGTTGCTAGGAGGTTTTGCGGGAGCCATAGGTGGAGGCTTCAGTGAGGCCAGGTGCAATTTCTGTGAGGCAACAGAGCCAGATGGTGGCTTCGGGGCTGGCATGGAGGGTGGTTGTAGCCCAGCCAGGTCTACAGATGGGTCCAGTTCCCCAAAGAATTCTCGTGGAGGAGGGACATACTGGGGTGACGGTGGGATGAACTGGGGAGGTGGAGGTGGTGGGGCCACTGAGGGTGGAGGTGGGATCAAAATCTCTCCTTCTTCTGGATCACTAACAGCAATCACACCTCCATTAAAAAGTCTTTCAGTACTTCCTATTCACAAAGGGAAAAAAACTAATTAAGGCGTGTTGAGTTCTGGTCAGGCATAGTGAGACATTACTCATCTTAAGCTGCCTCTACAATATCTACTGATATGCATGTGCCAACACTCCTTTAGCAAACAATCAAGATGACTGTTATTGTTGAGATGGTTTCCTAGTAACTATAATCAGAACAGATATCCAGTGTCTGATTACTGAATGATACAACAGTGAGACTGAGGCTTCGGTTGGATCAGCAAAGTGTCTGCGTGCTGTGTGAACTCACCTGTGTGTCTACTCTGCGGTTCACTGACAGGAGGCAGAACAGGAACTTTAGGGGTGGGAACTGCAAATCCCAGCATACTATCTCCATACTGACAAGAGAACAAACAGAAAATAGTCACAAGCACTGTTGACCTGCAGTGTGTGGTGGTGGAGTTGTCTACCTCAGAACTCAGTGAACAGAGCTGAAACATGAGGCAGGGGTGCCGTAGTTATGTTCTGTCTCTGTGCTTTGTGGATGTGTTGTATGGCTGTGTGGTGTGTGGAACTATGCTGTAGGCAGGTGTGTCTCTGCTGTGCCTCTTGGTCAGATGCCTATGTGGAACGCTGACACGCCTGACAGAGCTCCCTCAAGCTGCACTGAACCAACCAGTTCCTTAAGCTTTCCACTGTATAGGTTTATCAACTGCAGGGTCTAAAACACACATACACACAAAACTGTCCCACACCCTTTTTTGTTGGTGAGAAGTATGACAAAATCAAAACTTTGGCCCTGCGAAAGCACCCATCACACATAAATCAGAACTATGGCCCTGCGAAAGCACCCATCACACATAAATCAGAACTATGGCCCTGCGAAAGCACCCATCACACATAAATCAGAACTATGGCCCTGCGAAAGCACCCCATCACATATAAATTGTGCATTTCCTCTACTACCTACAATGTCTGTGTAAATTACTTGTGTGCCTTAGCAGCAAACTTTTTAAAAAATGCTATATATTATTATTATTTTTTTTTTTTGTCACTAACAGCATAAAATTTTTAACAGCATAACATTTTACTGCAAAGATTTTTAATACACCATCCAGGGTCAAAGGTACAATTGACAGCATGTGAGTGTGTGTCTGTCTGTAAAACAGAGAGACAAAGTGCAGTCAGTAATGTGTGTGTGTGTGTGTGTGTGTGTGTGTGTAAGAGAGTAGAGAAGGCACAGTCAATAACGCGTGTGCAGCCTAACCTCTGCTAACCCCAAACAAAGCAACTGTATTCAAAACAACCTCCAGTCTAATCACACAGATCATACTATAAGGCCTTCAAACAGGCTGCATCTCCACCAATTTAACTACTTTTTACTTTCTGTAAAATTAGCTAGTGAGACCTTTTCAGTGTCTGTAAAAGCATGATCAGATGATGATAGAATCACAGCATGATCAGATGATGATAGAATCACAGCATGATCAGATGATAGAATCATATCATGCCTACAAGTACAGACAAAACGCTTATACCCCTCCAACATGAATGTTAGGTGCAAAAAGAGCCAGACGGCAGCAAAGACCTCCTGCTGCTGGAATGAAGATTAATAAAGGAATTAGCAACAGTACTGCCTGATTTTGTCCATGCTTACAGTACCTTTTGGATACATAGTAAAGCTAAACATTTACACTCATGATGCTGTTGATGTTACTGTGTACTAAACAGAATGACTCATATCACTACATGTATGTATGATGCACATGTATGATGTTTTAGTTCTGTGCTGTGAATTATCCATTCTTGTCACAGATCAGGCAGGTGCACATTTCTCACTGTCGCTATGGAGATGCAATTCTTCAGTGTTAAAATGTGAGGAATGTTCATGGTAGCCTGCTTACCTAAAAGCAAATATGTTCTGGAAATACGCTTCCTCTTTATTCATTCTGCATCCCTCTTTTTCACACACACACACACACGACAAGCCCATTATCAGCCACAGGTTGTAGGTGTGTGTATGGGCTCTGTCAATGAGAAGGAGCTCAAGGCACATAAATGGGTAGAGATGAATGGGTTTTAGTGAAAGGGTTGAGGAGAATGTGCTGAGGTGCATATGTTAGGATGAATGTACTGGGATGAGCACTCATGCTTAGTCAAGTTAATCTTCATTCCTGTGTATTATACCATAGCTTCACATGAACACACTATCTGTATCTCAATATCAGTTTCCTTTTCAACCTGCACACATAGCCCATGCTAAAGCTTTGTGTTCCTGTGTTCATTCATTTTATTTTGCATTGATTCTGTAAGTACTCAATAAAACAAAACAAAACAAAAAAAGTCAAAAAAACAAACTGTGTAGAGTTATTCCTGTTCAAACACACCTGAATGTTTTATATTCTACCAAAGCCTAATTCTGTACCATACAGTATTTTGGATGCCACCTGGTAAACTGCATTATAACAATAGAATAGCAAGCAAAATCCAGACTGATCCCCAGTAAGAACACATTCATATTCACATATCTGTGTTTTAGATTACAGCTCAGGAAAAGACGGATGATGATCTGAGTGTACCTGTACAGTGTATATGAAGAGCTGAGTGTACCTGTACTGTACATATAAAGATCTGAGTATACCTGTACAGTACATATGAAGAGCTGAGTGTTCCTGTACAGTACATATGAAAAGCTGAGTGTACCTGTACAGTACATATGAAGAGCTGAGTGTACCTGTACAGTACATATAATGATCTGAGTGTACCTATACAGTACATATGAAGAGCTGAGTGTACCTGTACAGTACATATAATGATCTGAGTGTATCTGTACAGTACATATGAAGAGCTGAGTGTACCTGTACAGTACATATAAAGATCTGAGTGTATCCATACAGTACATATGAAGAGCTGAGTGTACCCGTACAGTACATATGAAGAGCTGAGTGTACCTGTACAGTACATATGAAGAGCTGAGTGTACCTGTACAGTACATATAAAGATCTGAGTGTACCTGTACAGTACATATAAAGATCTGAGTGTTCCTGTACAGTACATATAAAGATCATATAAAGAAGTCCAATAAGTGGAGCTACATCTAAATCAGGGTGAAATGGGGAAATACCAAACTGCTGGACTTCTATGCCTTCCAGAACAGATGTTGAGAGAATCCTGATCCTGCAGCTACACAATCCATGATTTAGTTCTAACCTAAATACAACACACCTGAATCAGTTCAGAAACTCCTCCATAAAGTAAATATGTTAATAACAATGGGTGTGTCTGCACAGGGCTCACAAAAGAAGTGAACTGCTAATTCTTGTTTGCGCCCTAAATATTTGTTATTTGATAATATTTGGTAGATGGTACTTGGAACACTTTTTTATTTGCATATTGAATAAAGATCCAGCAACCTGACTGTTCATTTAGTCAAACCAAAACAGATTACACAATTTTGGACAGTGTCTGCTACAGTGCTAAAGCTGGTAACTTGTTGACACTTACCATGCTGACATGTTTGACTGTGGGTCTGGCTCGGACTTTGGCTGTGCCAGTCTCTGGGATGGTATTTGAGTCTAGCACCAGGTTCAAGTTGTCTAAAAACACACAGCAGCTATAGTTACTTTCCACAACCAAATAAATCAAACATAATCAATGCAAATCATGTTAAATATTGTTCCACAAGAAAAGAACAACAAAAGAATATTGAGCAAATACACAAGGTGACCCCCTCCTACACCACAGCCCTAACGCTTGATTTGTGTGTAGTTATCATATAGTGAGTTACATACTGGGGTGGAAAATGACAAGTATGTAGCTGAACCAACAGATCTAATTTGCATCTTCTGTAACAAAAAACATTGGAGTAAAGTGAGAGGATCTGGTTTATATTCTGCCACTGAGTACAACAGTAACTCCACAAAAGTCTCCAGCAGTGAAAGTTTTTACTCATATTTGCATTCAGTTTTCAATAATAATTAGTTCTGTAAAGTTTTCCATATTAATTATTTCCATAAGTAAAAGTTCTTTTGGCTAATCACACTACCCAAATTTTAATTAAAACTACAAGTGATGAAATAAAAAGAAACAAAACTGCTTAATTGTCAGTTAACTCCTTGGATCAATGCTTTACTTCCACTGTCATCTCAGATCCATTCCCAATAGTGTGCCTTCTTAAATATAGGTTTTCAATCTATCAATATACATTAAGGTGTTACCTGCCAATTTAAGGAAAACCTTTGTCTACACAGCTGACTAGCTACATAACTTTCTTCCTTTTCAGTGATGCACAGACATATCTTCAGACCTATAAGTGATGGGTGGATAGTTGAGTAAGTAAACAAGTGAAAGGACAAGTGAATTACGAGCAAGATCAATGAGGTGTTTCACATCTTAAAATCTCCAGAAGCTTTAGGAATTTCTTGGAATTTTTTTTCCTGTAGAACAATGCTAGACATAATGAATGTCTGAAACTGCATCACATATTATAACTCAAATCCACTGACTACCTCCTTAATCAGTCTTAAACAGGATCTATGTTTATCACTTCAAGATAGACTTTTTCTGCACACTGATGATGAGTGGTTCAGGTCCCTTGACTAACATCTCAGTTTAGAATATTCACTATCATTTTAGTCAAAGACTAGTGGCCTTTGAGTAACACTGTTAGCAATGAAATTAAAGAACCTCTGACCTACCACACACAGCAACGCTGCACCACCTTATTGTTCTTACATGTATTGTTCTAGGATGGTTCTAGGTTTCTTATTATATTTGACCACTTTTAAAACAATATTTACAAAGGGCTTCAGAGAAACGTCACTTCCTCTGCACCTTAACAAAATTCCACTGTCAGACCTCTGGCACACCAGCACCAGATCAGTGAAAACCACAGAGGTTCTTATAATTCTGACTGTAGGCGTAAGAAACTGGATTGTAATGTTCTGTACACAAAAGTCTCAAGACTGTATCAGCATGACTGAAACATACACATTTTTCAGTATATCTAGTTAAAGATTAATAGCAGCTGGAAGTCATGGTTATGAGTGAATGTGATTTAGAGAGTAGCAGCCGTTTGAGATGAACTGCTACAGTCTAGTGATTTCTATTTCTGTTTCACAGTCTAATGATTTAATTATTTCTGTACTTTATCTCCAAAAGCCTACTGACAAATTACCAGTCGTCACTCAAAATGTTTACCCTAAGAACACACTTTTCAAAGGGCTGGAATAATCTCAGATTATGTGGATATCGCGTAGCACTAAAGATGACGTTCACTTGTGTTTTCACCTGTGGTTTCACAGTTTTACTCTTAAAATCCGATCCACCAGAATTCAGAATGTCTAAGGGAGAAGATTTTAGAATAGACCTACATTCGCACTACATTGTCTCAAGACTAGCAGAAATCATAACGTCAACATTTTTATTGTTTCCCATGAAACAAATGCTAATAATAACCTAACAACCTTTTAAAATGAGTAGCCCTATTTATTACAACAGACTGACATTAAGAACTAGTAGACCAACAACGAAAGGTAACGCAATTTATTTCACTTTTTAAAGCATTCAAAGTTATATAGCTGCAGTTATTTTCTTACATTAAACGTGCTTTCCAATTCACACATTACCAGTACAATTTTAACTGTTGCATATCAGACGCAAGAGCAAAGGTCCCAAATACCATTTTTAGCTCGTTTTATAAATCACTTATTACCGCTATACTGATCAAGAAACATGAATTCTATAATCAGAAAAATCTTACCTATGTCCTTAATTTGAACACTGGTATCGAAAAGAGATGGACTCTTTCGGTTCAAAAAGTTTAGAGAGCCTTTCTTCATATTATAGTAACCTGTTCAGCTTAGTCAAAACAGCTTAAAATCTCATTGTTGATCGAGATGGTTGATTTCGAGCAGTGTCCTTTGGTTTGATGGCGTTTTCTGTGAATACGAGGTACTCGTTGATTTGTGTAAACTCATTCGGAGAAAATGGCCACTTGCCGTCTCCTCCTCTCACCCTCCCACTGTGTGCGCAGGTCCTCCTGCGTACAGACTGTATAGGAATGCCTGTCAGCTTTGCTCCACACCCTCCAGTTAGTCACAGGTATCCAAGGACTCACCATATAATAAAAACCAAATCAACGCAAATATGTGTTGTCATGGTAGCATGTCCTCTCGGTTTTAACGATGAGTTGTTTAGTTGTTTAGCCGGGATAGCTTGATGTACTCTGCATAGTTTCAAGTTTGTTTAGGTGGTGAGGTGTTATTAGCCATTAGTAACAGCTTTTCCAGTATGTTTTGTAACGTTGAAATGTGACGTAACCCAGAAATCTCCTCCTTAATGACTGTAATTTAGTGGATTTCAGCATGCTCCACTATGAAACAACAGTTCTGCTTAATGCTTTAATGTTAGGAATCAGGCCTCTATAGAGTTCCGTCTTTCTTGAGCAAGCAGCATCGACACATTTACTGGTCAAATGGTCATCTGAAACAATGATTAACAGTAATGTATGTTAATCCGTACTCGTTTTCTGTTTAATTAATCGTAAATTCTCTCTCTCTCTCTCTCTCTCTCTCTCTCTCTCTCTCTCTCTCTGTAAGCTGTACAGAAAACCAGATCTTGAGGCCCAGATCTTGATGTACAATCTACTTGTGACAGCATAAGAATGAGACCTAGGGAGAAGTGAGACTGAAAATAGGAACCCACCTTTCTACCCAAATAGGGGTTTTGTTGGGGGTGTTTGGTGATTTGACAGTTTCAGTTGCAAAGGTAATTACAATTTATGCAGTAGCCTGAATGACTGTAGGCAACACTAACATGAAAAGGTGGAACTAGATATACATATGAGCTGTTATATTCCAGCTGTGGAACTCTTGAATAATATTTTCCGGTCAGTCATGATGTCAGGTTGCCTAGTCTTAGGCCTGCCTCATCTACTCTTTGATGATGTCATTAATGGACTATCCCTCTATGTGTACATAAGGAGAGTCACACCGTTTCTCCTGGCTTGGTTGGTATGGCAATGGAGACTGGACCGGTCTGTCCTGTTTGGCAGGTCAGAGCAAGCAGTTGCCATGGAGACAGTGTCATCATGCTTTGTAATGTTAAGAATGTCCTGTGTGTTCTGGAGCACTGCTGAACCGCTTACTCTGAAACACCACAAGATGTGACATGATGGCACTGAAGCACATGTGGTTCTTGCAGACATGGGCACACTCAGACATGTGACTGCTCAGTTACAGTCTGTTAGAATATGGTGGAATAAAAGCCTGTGCTGGTTTATCTGTATAATGTGTTCTTGGGAGTATGTGTGTTGGAGAGATGTCCTGGAGAAATATTATACCATATCAAAATGATTAACTCATGTAATAGTTAATTACAAATTCCATACGGTTTATGTGAGAGAAAAAGAAACCATATTCTGCCCTTATGGACACCCCAAACTTCAAAGGCCATTAAAACAGTAAAACTGTGTTTTTAAACTTTAATTCTAGGTTTGTATTCATGTAACACACATACAATGTACATGAAATTTTATGGCCTTTCTGAAAAATTAGTTTTACATTTTACCCCCTCAGGAATACGTTTAAACATGCTTATAGTGAGAACTGCTATCTATGTCTATGGCATCATAGGCTTTGTGATGGCGCTATGGTAACCTCACTATGATACAGGCACACAACTAGTGTTTTTTACATTGTGGGCTCCACAGATTAGAACCCACCCACAAGGGTCAAATCTTCTGCTGCCCAGTTGGCTGCTTTCATTACCATTGCAGTGAGGCCAGAGGCACGAGCAAAGAAGAGCTTGCAGGTATGGATACAACAGTTGTACTATTATCTTAGATCACAGACTCCTTCTAGCATGCAGAATGTTCCAGATCAGCTATGAAGTACAAGGCACATGTGCTGCCTACCACATGTAGAAAGAGAGAGAAAGGGAGAAGAGAAAGGGATCATGTTGAACCCTTACTCAAACTTATAATGTGGATCATATTTTTCATACACTCAAATGTGGAGTACAAACTCAAACCTTCAAAACTTGGAGAGTGAAGTACGGCATTTGCTCCTTCTTCTCAGCTTTGTTTAATATTTGTGATCATGTTATGAAGTTATGAAGTTATATAAGTTATATAAGTTATGAAGAGCTCTGAGTGAGTGGGTGATGTCAGGTGACAGTTTTACAGATGAGCAGTATAAGGCTAATGCTGACGGTTGTGGTTGATACGTAGGACATGCAAAATCCTCTAAAGACAGTGATGCCAGTGAATGCCAGCAGAAACAGGGTGGTGGACAAACAACTGGACCTGCTTGTCTTTTCCTGGAGGCAAAAGGAACAGCATCCTGGAGCTCCGTTGCCCCCACTCAGCTACCCTGCACAACAGACCCAAGGCACCATGCCCCACATCACATGCAGCACCTCCAACTCCCTCACACCCTTCTACACTGTGGTGAAACCCACCTGTGGCTTCCGCTTCTCATGGGACACAGACCAGAGGCGCCAACATATTGACATCACTCCCAGCAATCCTGTTATGTGGAGGAGCAGTTCAAAATAAATCAACAGTTCCAAATGGCAGCTTCCTACTGCTTTATTAACACTCTGCTTTAGCTTAATTTTTGCACCTGAACACATCAGACTTTGCTGCTGTCAGACGTTCAGCAGTGGTGCCCTTACAGTTTTCATCCTTTGTCCTGTTATGCAAAGTAGGAATTCATCCATTGGGTAGTTGATGACACATCGACCAGCATAGGTGTTTCTCTTATAGAAATAATAATTAAAAACCTTTAAAAAAAAAAAAAAAAAAAACGGATTACGCAGGCAGACACATTTCAGTTGGCCAACACTCATTTTCCAACACTTCCACATAAGTCAGCCACTCAGATTCCACAGCCTTTTAAATCAAATCAAATCAAATCAAATTTTATTTATATAGCGCTTTTTACAACACGTTGTCACAAAGCAGCTTTACAATTGTACGGGTCCAGATCCCTAATGAGCAAGCCAGAGGCGACAGTGGCAAGGAAAAACTCCCTGTGATGGTGGGGTTTAGGAAGAAACCTCGGGAGGCCCAACTTGTCCTCAACCAAGAAAATGCCACAGTGCTTTAAGTTAATTTCTATTTATCGTCCTTCAGGTCCTTACATTTTGGACTTTATATCTAGTATAGTATTATCAAAGGATGAGTATTATCAAAGGATGAGCCAATTATTGTTTGAGATTTCAATATCCACTTTGAAAATATGCACAAGTCTTTTAGGCTAAACTTTCAGTCTATTCTTGATTCCATGGGTATAATTAAGAATGTAGTGGGGCTTACACATCATACTTTATACCTAATCCTAACTCTTGGCATTGACATAGATAATGTAGCAATCCTTCTTCTAACTGATACTGTACCTAATCATTTCTTTATAACATTTGAAGTGTCTTAATTGTGATATTTGTCGGTCGGACTGTTATATCTGATACTATAGCAGTGTTTACTGATAATTTACCAGACTTAACAAACATTGATGCACCAGTGAATCTACAAGGACTTGATAAATAACTTATCACATACAGAATTAGTTTTATACAACGTTAGACATCTTGAATAAACAAACAAGCAAGAAGAGAATGGCACCTCAGTACAAGGATCATGCCCACAGCCTGAAGCAAACTGCATGAAGCCTGGAACAGTACAAGGATCACGTGTGTAAGTCTGAAGCAAAAATACATGAAGCCTGGAACAGAAATGGCAAAGTACTAAATTAAAGGTTTAAAGTGTTTGAGGAAGTATATTTCAAGTATTTTTGGGACAATAGCCACACAATACAAGCATTCCCTCTCAGTGGCAAAATCACTATGCATATCTCTAATAGGATGAAATAAAAACAACTCCAGATTCCTATTTAATACTGCAAAACTAACCAAAAGTCATATTGAACGTGAACCTATTATTCCATAGGAATGCAACTGTAAAAATGATGGATTTTTTGAATAATAATATATGAAGGAGCAGAGCCTGGAGCCCCCAGTCTAAGGGTTTTTTGGCAGTCGGAGAAGTTGATGCTGTTGTAGAGTCATGTCATGCATTCACTCTGGTTTGTGATGATGCTATAGATAAACCTGCTGGAGCTACATGCTAATCTCGGGTGCACCTATTATATATGGACTGTTCATATGATCTTTATGTTTACAGATTTAACCTACATTCTTATGTTCTTTTGTAAACTATTGCAGAGATGATGCCAACAGTAGATTAGACCTGCTCATCGGCAACAAAACACCTGGGAGAGTTACCTGCATGGAGGGTGGAGTACAAGCAATGTGAGGAGAAGGAGAGTCACGACAAGTGATGTCAAGGTCGTCAGTTCATTGAAGGATATGTGGTACAGTCAAGAAATTTCAGTCATGGTCCAAAATGGATTTGAGGAGCAAGTGAGGAATCCTACAAGGTCAGGCTAGGCAACAAGGTCAGGTGAGAAGACATGGATCAGATACTGTCCATCTTGATCTCAGAGACTACACATTTGGACAAGATTGTTCTGTCAGATCTACTGCCAGCAGAGACTGATATATCACAGACTGTTACAGTCCCAGAGAAAGAGCTAGGCAGTCCGAAGGATGTTGTCAGTGACCGCTGGTTCCAGTGGGTATAAGGCAACCCAGAGTTCAGGGATGCCAATGTGTCATTCACAAAGGATTAAAACACCTGGTCATTGAAAATACTTGGTCATTTAAGGACTATGAACTATTAAAAAAAAAAAGAAGTATTTGGTAAATGCCTAGTTGAAGTACAGGAGTCTTATTAGAACTGCAGTTCTAAAGAGGAGGGAAATACATAGCAATGTATATAAGGTAGTTAGAAGACATCCCATTTTTGCCTGTGAAACTCAGACTACCACATGCACATTATGACCTCTAACAAAACCTTGTAAGCTTTAATGCACACATTTAAGTGCAAGCTATTTTAAACACATTTAAATGTAGCTATAGAAACAAAATCTATGATTAAAACTCGCCTACACTGATAAGATAACCTTAGGCAAAGGACTGATGATTTCACACATGCACAGTACTAGGAGAACTAGGAGAAATGTAATGGATCGGAACACCAGCCCTTGTTGTGTGTGATTTCTTGTTGTTGAAAAGTCATGTAATTTACCACGACTTCATGATTACTGATTACAAGACAGCAAGTTGTGTAGTGTGAACACTACAGTGATCTAATGACTTTGAAAGTGATACAATGTGCCCATGGGATTACTGTTAACAATTCCTTTGGCATCGTGATTAATACCTTTATCACATGACCTCCGATACTTGCTCTGTGTAGACAGTTTATGTCAGAATTTGACACTTATTGCAAATTTATAATGGCTCCCGAGTATTATGCATTATGGTTCTGTATGCTGGCCTGCTAAAATAACCATTATTTAAAAAAATTAATAAAAACATCATATTTTCCCTACTCATGTGGTGGAAAAAATTCCATAAAAACGTAAATCCTGGTTGATTTGGCTTGCGAGATTTCAAGTCATCTTCTTGCTCCCTTGATATTTTTAATGAAACATTGATACAGAGACACAGAAGTATCACATCATTCTCCCACATTACTCTGCACTGGGTAAAATTCAGAGACTGTAAAAGTCTCAGTTCTCGACCAACACAGATTAAGTGATGAGTTCATGGTTTAGGATTGCAGCTTTCTGAATTTTGCTTCAGTTGTGCTGAATTCCTGCAGCTTTAGCAACACCTGCTGGCTTTTATGTATTTGTTTCAATCTTTTTGTGTGCCATCTTCAGGGAAAAATGCAATAGAGCCTAAACTCTCTGCTTCTACATTTGTAGACTATATACATGATGCAGAAAAACTAGTTCATGCTTTTGTTACCTCTGGGTTGGATTATTGCAATGTCTTGCTGTCTGGATGTTCCAGTAGGAGCATAAACAAGCTTCAGTTAGCCCAGAATCCAGCAACTAGAGTCCTTACTAGAACTAAAAGCTATGAACATATCATGCTGGTCTTATCCTCACTGCACTGGCTCACTGTCAAATTTAGTATTGATTATACAATACTACTACTTACCTATTAAACAGTAAATGGTCTTGTTCCATAGAGTGAGCTTTTGGTCTCTTATGAACCACCTTGCCTACTTTGATCAAAAGGTGCTGGATGTTTGTGGCTATCTTAGATTATGAAGGCTACAGCTGGTGGCAGATCTTTCTCTCACAAAGCACCACAGTTATGGAATAATCTTCCAGCTCTCAGTCTAGGCTGAAAACTTACTTGTTTACTCAGGCATTTTGTTAATAGTTTTTGTAAAGAATAGAAGGTGCAGAACCAGGGGGTTCATGGCCACGGACATGTTTTGGTAAACTGGGATGTGTGGATGCTGTCACCCTCCCATTTCACAAGTTTGTGAAAATCACAGTGATTGCCCGGGCGCTTAACATCCCAGGGCTCCCACATTTCTGTGAACCTCCTGGTTCTCCCCCTTTTTAGTATTGCTGTCATGGCTAGATGGATTCTCTGCTTGCCCTCTGCACAAGTGCACATTTTCTGCATGCATTGCATTACAAGAGCACCCCCTCTTCACCTCCCATGTGCTACTCATGTTCAAGCTACATGAAAGATTTCTTTTTATTTCATGAACCGGACTTTTTATTTTTAACGGAAACTTGGCTTGAGCTAAACTAAGTCCACTTCAGGAACTGTGCCCATAGGACTGCAAATTTTAGCTGCCCTAGAGCAATTGGACGAGGTGGATTTTCAATAAAATTTTCAATAAAATTGGACGAGGCTGTGGTTTTCAATAAACTGGTTAAACTGCAGGTCCTTCCAGCTGAGATATTTACCAATTTTGAAGTCCAGTTACTGAGACTGGAAACCAGTAAGCCTCTCTTATTGTGCTCTTGTGTACAAGCCACCTAAGCCAAATTTTATTAAGGAATTTTCTCATTTTTTTCTCTTCGATTGTGCCCAGCATTAACAGATTTCTTATTTTTGGTGATTTCAACATACATGTCTGCTGTCCCAATAAACCCATGGTTAATGAATTCAGCTGTCCTACTAAACCCATGGTTAATGAATTCAGCTGTCCTACTAAACCCATGGTTAATGAATTCAGCTGTCCTACTAAACCCATGGTTAATGAATTCTGCTGTCCTACTAAACCCATGCTTAATGAATTCTGCTGTCCTACTACACCCATGGTTAATGAATTCTTGTACCTTCTTGACTGCTTTAAGTTTGTACATTCCATCAGTGGCCCCACACATTCCCATGGTCATACTCTAGATCATGTTCTGTTATATGGTTTTAATATCAGTGACACTGAACCTGAATTTGCTGGTTTCTCTGACCATAGACCAATTATTTTTAACATTTCACTACCCTTTCAGACCACTGGCCCTAGATCTCCAAGTTGTCACTATCAGTCCATCAACTCTCTTACAGTGAGAGACTTTACAGAAGTCTATCTTAGTGATCTTCACTCTATACTTGACTCTGTTGCTCCTTTTAAAAACATAACTACAAGACTTATGTCTCAACCCTGGCTAGATGACACCACCCAGGTGCAGAGCATAAATGGAAAAAAGTATCCTATGAGATTTTAAGAAAATGCTTAAGTGCTTTTCAGGAAGCTCCCCATCCACTACAGGGTCCAGTTTAAAATTATTTAATTGTTTTTAAGGCCTTGCATGGACTCAGCAAAGGTGTATCCGTGCCATAATGAAACGCGCGTTACGTCATCGGTGTTACCTACCTGAGTTTCGGGAAGGGGAAAACAATGATTAGAGGTTGAACGGACATTCTAACTACTTCTCCAGGCGAACTT
>JAOYMR010000018.1:51107-62367 GCA_025802075.1 Tenebrosternarchus preto | reverse complement strand
ATGTACTTGGTGAATTGTTTATGGTCTCACCCATGCTGTTAAGAGTGGCCATGTTGCCGTGTGTTGGAAGATCTTTTTTGGGTTTTTTTTGTCTGGCCAGAACGTGTGTCCCTGTAAGGGGTAATAAATGTTTAAATGGACTCCTTGTTGTGCTCCTTTGTTTTCGGTCACGCCCTGACATCAACATACAGACCTGTCCTTTCTTGGCAGCCAGGTTGCCATGCCTGCTGTGTGAATGGGATCAGGGCAGTGCTGGACTTTGCCCTCCAGCTTACGCAGAGGTTGCTGTTTCTACATCCTCTCATACAGGAGTCTCCTTCTTCAGCATGACACTCAGCTACAGCTCAGTCAGACATCCAGGAGGAGGAAAGCAAAACTAACCCACAAAAGCAGCTGCATCCAAACACAATAGGTAAATCTCAAATCGGAAGGATATTACACAATTTAGGAAATTTGTTTATATCAGACTGAAATAAGATTGTCACCAAATGCCGTAACCCGAGTAGAACAGCAAAGGAACACATTCCTTCAGGGTCTGTGATTGCACATTTTGCACTGTTCTAGGTTTTGAATTCTACATTATACTAAATTTGGAACGCTTGAGTAGTTATTTTTATAAACAGAAGTATTTTAGTTTTTTGAATTTCTTATATACTGCTGTGTTGAGAACTGTTGAAGTGCATTAGATATCAATAATGACCTTTGTAAAGATGGATGTAGCAGTTTAAATTATGACTATGAGCAGTTGAATCCTCAGCATTAGATAATGGAAATAATATTTATGTGGTAGGCTGGATTTATTTTCAAATCTGTTTGAAAGTGTCTACTGCGACAGTGATATATTAACACTTTGGTAGGTTTTGGTCAATGTCCATTTGCCTCTGTCTGATGTCATTCTACGGTCTTATCTGAGCGGTGAGATTGACTTTTATGGCCCTGTAAATGTGCTGAGATCCAGAGTAACCACCCAATGGAAAACTTAGTGTTTGCTTGAGAGTTGTTTATGAAACTGCACTGTGTGTCTGTGCTCATAACTGTACAGGGTGTCTCAAAAGTAAAGAAACAAGCATACAAAATGAAAACGGATTTTCAGACTGATCCAGTTTTATACACAAACTACGGGATAACAATCTATGCAATCTGCTTGGGATAACACCATCCTTCATACATTGCTGTTTTAATGTGTGAACAAATGTTAGGTTGACATGAAGAACTTTTCTGCTGAAGTTCTCTATCAGTTTGATGTCACTCCTACCTTCCCATTTGAAAATTGTTTAATGGCTTGACCACCACGTTGGTCATATGGCCTAACAGGTTTCCCTCTTCACCCATAGCTTGTATCTAAAATTGTAAAACTGTCTGTCAAATCATTTCGATTTTATATGGATGTTTACTTACCTTTGAGAAACCCTGTATAGTCTGTGTATGTGTGCAGGGTGGTGGTAGCTGGTGAAGATGTTCAGGAGTAGTAGTCCATATGCCTACAGCTGCAGCAGCTATGTGGACTCTCTACAGTACAGGTAAGAACAGCTATGTGGACTCACTACAGTCCAGGTAAGAGCTGCAGCCCTTACTCTGACTCACTGCTTACTCAGATAGTGTGTGGATGACTTTTTACTAATTCAAGATGGGGGTTTTATAGCAGCATGACTTTTTGTATTGCGATACTTTCATTTGTTCAGATTTAGTGTATGTGTAATGTTATGTATGGGTGGTTCCTTTGTCTTAGTGCCTATTCACTGGATGAAACCTCCTCCCAGAGTTCAGACCTCTGTAGACCCAGTGCCAAATCCATCTACAGTGAGTGCTAATCTTCTACTCCCATTAACACATCAATGCTGAGATTCCATTCAATAAGACCACAATGTTTGTATATGGTTGAAAGAAACCCCTTCGTGCTGCAAATGAAAAAATGTGCTGAAATCACATTCATTTTAACGACAATACATGCACTACATTTTACAAATGCAATGCAAAGTCACAAACATTTTACAAATGAAAAATATATATTGAAAATCACTCAAATGGTGCAAATTCAGAAAACATACATCGCTTCCGGAAACTTGTTACACAATGTGTGTAGAAACCAATTTTCGTTGACCTGTCATCCTGGCTTCCCCTTGTCAGAGCATTCATGTTGTACCTTGGAAATCTCTAGTTGTGACGGCAGTTGCTGCTTGTGGATATTGGACCACTGAGTTACTTGCCGTTTTGGTATTAGTCTAGATGTTGGGTATTGAAGCATCTATAGTTTGCACATCCTCTGGTGGCCAGTAAACTCAACATCACAACTGCAGATCTGAAAATAAAGATTAAGGCTAAGATGGATACCAGCTGTAGCAGACTACCAAGACCAAGTGAAGTACCTGAAAGCCTGCTGGAAGATGTGAAGGCAACAGTATGGACAATCACTACCATTACCATCACTGAGACTTATCAGCAGATATATGCCAGAGCAACAGTGATATACTTTGAGATGCTTAGCTACAAGATGAACTACACCTACAAGAAGCAGTATCCTCCATGGAGAAGAAGGCTGGAGGCCAAGATAATGGCAACCAGATAAGTTAACCAGCTATCAGAACTGTAAAAAGGTGTGATGAACCATGTACTTAAGAAATACAAGAAGCTGTCTATTCCTGAGGCCTTTGAAACTGCTGAGCAAAGATTGACTCCTGGTTGCCTGCCTGGAAAATAAACAGGACGTTCACTCACAACTCATCCAAAGTGTACTCTCAATGGCAGGGTAACAACATGAGAACAGACTGAAAAAAAGCTGGAGAATGAACAATACTGGAAAAGCATATTGGAGAAGGAGGCAGTTACATCCATCTATCAACTTACCTCTGCACAACATGGAAGCTCCTGTCAGTCATCATTGCAGGTAAGTTGAGTAGGTACATGGCTCGATACATGATCGAGGCTCAGAAAGGCATTGGCAAGAACATTAGAAAAGCTGAGCACAAGCTACTGGTGGATAAAACAGTCATTCAAGACTCTAAAACCAGACAGACCACCTGAATTTACTACAAGAAAGCCTCTGATTCAATGCCACAAAAAATGGATCCTGGAATGCAAACACACTCATCTCCAAGTGTGGCTATGAATATTCCAAGTGTGGCAACGGAATGGAGCACCACCTCCTCTACATGAATGGCATCAAGCTATATGCCAGAAGCGAACAAGACATTGACTCATTAATCCATCTTACCAAGATATACAGCAGTGACGTTGGAATGTCATTTTGACTGGATAAGTGTGGAAGAACTCACAAAGACAGGGAAGGTAGCTAGTACTGAGGGAACTGTATTACCAGAAGGTAACATAACAGATGCTGAGGTCAGCTGGAAGTACCTTGGAATCCCACAGGTACATGGAAATCATGAAGAAGCCACAAGGAAAGCAGCCACAGCCAAACACATACAAAGAGTGATGCGAGTCCTGAGAAGACAACTAAATGGGAAAAACAAGATCCAGGCTACCAAACGCTACCACTCATCAGATATCACACTGGCATAATAAACTGACCAAAGGAGGAGACAGAATCCATTAACATCAAGACAAGGAAACTCCTCACAATGCATCCCAAATTGAGAGACTCTACACAAAATGCCAAAGACCAGTGAGCATCAGAGCCACTATCCAAGATGAAGCAACAAAAACCCAGGAGTATATCAGGAAGATGGCACCCACAGTTGAAGTGCATAGTGAGTACCTCAGACAGCAGAAACTTTGGGGAATGTGGAGGAGCAGAAACCATCATGGGAGGATAAACCCTTGAATAGTATGTATCAAATAGTAGAAATAGTGGAAGTGGCCAGCAAACAGTGGCTCATATGAAAAAATCCTACCAATGGCTCCAAACAGCTGGATTGAAAGACAACACAGAGACACTAATCATGGCAGCCCAAGAACAAGCTCTAAATACAAGATCAGTAGAGCCTGGCAAGACTACACCTGACCCCAGATGCAGGCTGTGCAAAGATGCCTCTGGCACAGTCCAGCACAAAACTGTAGGACATAAGATGCTAGCAGGTGGAGCATACATTGAAAGCCATAACCAAGTCACTGGCATAGTATATGGAAACATCTGTGCTGAGTTTGGGATGAAAGTTCCAAGGACTAAGTGGGATACTCCCCCAAAAGTGGTGAACAACCAAGCTACGATCCCATAGGACTTCCAGATATAGACCACCAAAAAAATTGTCATGGCTAACCAACCGGACATAGTAGTGCTGGATAAACAGTATAAGAGGGCTATAGATAGATGTAGAAATAGATGTAGTGACAGCAAAATCAACCACAAGAAACATAAGCTCTAAAAATACCATGGGCTGAAAGAAGAGACAAGTGGTTCCTGTAGGAGTTGGAGTACTAGGAGCTGAAAGAAACATGTTAACAGTCAAGTAACCTTACTGCTGCTTTTTACAAAGTAGTGACAGCAAATAATTTCTACTGTGAGGTTGCTATATCTGTTTTGTTTTTTCATGGGGGTTAAATCTACAATTCTATGTATTTGGTCAGTGTAGAGTATGGAGGGCATGTCCAACAGAGTTTGGTGATTGTTTGGGACTTGCCCAGCCCTGATGTAGAGTCTGTACAGTTTTAGTAGTCTGCAGCTTTCTTCCTTGTAACCATATACTGAAAATACAACTGCCCCCCTCTTTTTGGTAGCCCCTCCCTACTTAGAACATCTTCCCATATGATTGTATTTGTGTGTGTCTGAGTGAATGATGCCTCAACTCCACAGTGCGCAGGAAGGAATATGCTGAGTCCATTAACAAACAGTTGTGCAAGTTCCAGTACAGAGTAGAGGTAACACTAACTACTGGCACCCAAAGTTTATTATGCAGTGCTAATGTTAAGATGAATTGTTAATGTTCAAATGCAAGGCTAGCATGAACACTCAATACTAACACAATCGATCAATTTCTGCTAAATACACAAAATACTGCTACTAAGATTTATTGCTCTGCCCTGTATTTTCCATGAGATATAATTCAGACCAAAGGCCTGTACAGTAAGCATCAATCTGTGTGTATCTGCATCTTACAGCACCTATTCACCTGCGAGTTGGATGAGGTGAAGATTAGGGGGGTGGAGGACTGTGTGGAGCAACTGAAGTTGTTGGAGGCGATGGGGCGTGTGTGGGCACAGGACATGCTACTGGAGGTGCATGACAGAAGCCTGCTCCTCACCGACATCGAGACAAAGGTGACCGATGTAACAGTAAGGGTAGTGAGGTGGTTCTTCACAGAGAGGATAAACATGTTTTTTTAGGATAGAACTAAAACAGATGGTGTTCTAAGGAGTAAAACAGTAGGGTTGATGTTTTAGTGGATTATTCTCTTTTCATCATGTTATTATCCCTCCTTCCTTTATGTTCATCTCCAGGAGGAGCTGGAGTCCATGGCTCTGAGCAGTGTGTTGGAGGTGAAGGCAGTTTTGGACAGCTGTGTGTACAATTCCCTGCTGACCGTGTCAGTGCAGGAACTGCATGTACATGAAGTCACCAAAGTCTTCATGTTCCAGTGTGACTCTCTGAGGGTAAGAAGTAGGACAACACACAGAGAGGAATTGCAGATGTTATTTTATTGTGGACAACAATAGAGTGCTGATATCATCCATCACTACCAACCCCATCTCATCCACTCATTGGGGGCACTGAATCAAGCTTCATAAAGTATTCAGGTTGCTATCTTTTTCAGGCAGATTATATCAAGCGAGATATTGAACGAGCTGTGCAAAGTAGGGCCACCAAAGCCCAAGAAAGTAATGATAACAGGTAAGAAATTAAAAGCTAAAGACTATGGCATGAGTTTGGGTCACTCTTTCTAGCTACACTGGTGAGGGGAAGCAAGAGTTTATTTTATTTCCTATTGAAAGTGAACAACTTGGGGCCTTGATGCTCAAAAACAACGTAGATGCAGTCATGTGTCCAGAAAGGAGAGAATGGACAGAACCCCCCAAAGAGGAGTGGAGTGTTCCAGACTATGGTAAGGAAACAGCTGAAAAATTTAAATTAAAAACTAAAGTTTAGTAAAAAATATTGTCACTAAAAGTTAATGTTAATTAAGTTAGTGTTAGCGATCATAGCATGCCAGTTGATGGGTAATAAATTCAATTTACTGTTAGTCACATTACCATATTTGGCTAATCTGTTTCATTAAATCAGTGCTACACAAACCTGTGCACAATAAACAAAAAAATGTGCCTTTTCATTCTTTCGAAAAATTCATATAAAAAACTGAGTGTCTATTTTCAGATGAGAGTCCCAGAGGAACCCCTCCAATAACCATACCTGACCCTGCCTACACCAGTGGTCAGTCATCAAACCAGCCCTCTGCTACAGAGAACACACCCAACACCTACCCCCTACCCCGCTACACAGAGCAGGACAGAAATGTGGTGAGTGTCCTGTATCACTTCCCACAGAAATAAAACCTAAATGGAGACTTTAGAATTCCAGGGCATACTCAGACAGCTTGCGATTTCTTTCATCCAGCTGTTCTATAACATTGAACAACAAGCAGGGATTAGAAAGATGAAGGGATTGGCTGTATGTGCCGTGGAGGATGTAGGGATTGGCTGTATGTACCATGGAGGATGAAGGGATTGGCTGTATGTGTCATGGAGGATGAAGGGATTGGCTGTATGTGTCATGGAGGATGAAGGGATTGGCTGTATGTGCCGTGGAGGATGCAGGTAGCAGTTCTCCTGGGCTGCTATCTGTTGTGCAATGGAAAGTCATCCATAGATGATGGGAACCAGTGAGTACTTTTTTTGGACTTTAAGATGACATTCACAAACAAAGATGAGTTTGTGAGTTGAGATTGTGAGTTTGTGAAATGATGGATATCAGATAGATGGTAGGTGGGATATCAGGGTTATTAGGGGAACTTGTAATTATGAAGTTTGTGTAGTGTGATGTGCTTTCCTGCAGGATATTCTGAACCATCTGATTAATGATATTGAAGAGTTTGTGGACCGTGTAGCTGCCGTGGCACCGAGAGTGGATAAGAAGAAAAAAAAGAAGAAAAAGCAAAAAGGTTAAGAGCTCATGCTCTCATAAAGTAATGTTGATGTGCATTGCATGAATGGTGTCTTAATCTTTATTGTGTAAGTGCTGTTAATGAGTATTGTGTAAATGATGTTACCTTTTTCCTGCTTGTGTGGTTCGGAAGCTGTGAAAGGGTTGCCCTCAGAGGAGGAATTTACAGTGTGCTTGCAGAAAATCAAAATGGCTTTCAACCTCCTGGTGGGTACCAGTTCAGCCTCCATTTTACACTTAGTAGGTTCAGCCAATAAGCCCTGCAGTCCCTGCTAAAAGAACCAATGTTACTACTCTCCTGGCCTCAGGGGCAGCTGAATGGTCAGATCAACAACCCCAGTGCTGCAGATCTGGCCCACTCTCTCTTCTCCATATTGGATCTGGTAAAGAAACAACAGAATCAGCAGTGCTCAAACACACCCATATTTGGAGTTGTACTCAAACTGCTCCGTGTCCCTGCTGTAGGTGGTGGGTCAGTGTGCGGATGATCTCCCACCATCAGTAGTAGCGCCCCTCCTGGAGCCAGAGTGCGTGCGTTTCCTGGGTGAGGAGGCCTCGGCAGAGGAGGACCAGCTGTGGCAGTCACTGGGAGATGCCTGGAACATCCCCAGGTAACACTCTATTCATCATAGAGATGCAGGGTTGTTGTTCTGACACACCCAATAAAAGACCCTATGGCACACTAAAGGTATCACATTCCAGGATTGCACTTGAATCACATTCCAGGATTGTGCTGCAGTAATGAATATGTTGTAAGTTATGTAACTTATGAGGAAGCAGTCACATTGTCAGATACTCTAAACTGGCTTTTCCTGTTTCAGTACAAAATGGCCTGAGGATGATGATGATATCCCGACCTTCACTCCTGTCTTTAACGATGGCTGGGAGCCACCACAGGTGACACACACTAACAGGAAACCTGTGAGCCGTCAGGAAAGCCAGCAATCAGCAGGACAAGTAAACACACACACACAAATTTCCCCACTTACTCTTCCAGGCAGTCCAAGTACCTATCTATCTATCTATATACACACAGATATACATATGCTGGTGTATTATGTATGTATAGTTTAGCATATACAAACATGATTTAATAACAGCTTGAACTATGAAACGGCTTATAACAACTTTTTGTGAAAAAAGTGTAACAACTTTTTGTCAAGTCATGATTCTCAATTATATGGATTACCATTTCACATATCCTTCTTTGTTGTTTGTTGTCTTTTCAGGACACCAAATCATCTTCACAAAAAAGGTAGGACAGTTACAGTGCTTAGGACCGGTTCCCTGTCTGTTCAAAACTGCCAAACTATGGCTAACACAGTATGTGTGGTGCTAACACAGTGTGTGGTGCAGTTCTGAGGAGCTACGGCCAATACTGTGTGTGGTGCTAACAGTGTGTGTGGTGCAGTTCTGAGGAACTACAGCTGACACAGTGTATGTGGTTCAGTTCTGAGGAGCTACGGCTAACACTGTGTGTGTGGTGCTAACACTGTGTGTGTTCTGAGGAGCTATTGTTAACACAGTGTGCGTGGTGCTAACACAGTGTGCGTGGTGCTAACACAGTGTGTGTTCTGAGGAGCTATTGCTAACCACAGTGTGTGTGGAGCTAACACAGTGTGTGTGGTGCAGTTCTGAGGAGCTGCTGCCCAGCCACATGCTTGTATCACATGACTTCAGAGGGCGGAATGATCGCGAATTGAGCGTGATGAAGGGAGAAAAAGTGGAGGTAAGCTAACTAACACATCTGCATTAACACACACAACCGCATTAACACACTAATATACACACACTAACATATGCATATTAACACTCAACAATACACACATCCATTAACATACTCATACCAGCACTTCCACATTAACATATTGCATACAAACATATCAGTAACAATTTTCAGTGTAACCAGAGCTGCCACTCTCATAACACTAAACAGCACCACATGCATGCACATATACACATGCATTGTTGTAAGACTAAAGCGTGGAACTTACAGTCCTATGAGCTAAATGTGGTAATTATCTATAGCTTCTGGATATGTCAAAGCGCTGGTGGAAGGTGAGGAATGATCATGGTGAGGAGGGTTATGTCCCAAACAACATCTTAAAGTCTTCAGACAGTGAGGCAACACAGGTATGTAACTCCCTCTGCAGGGCATTCAGTGCTACTGCTCATATATTTCATTCATAGTTATGCCACATAAATACATCTGATGGTACTTATTTGTTAACTCCTCCTGCCATAGGAACTGCCCAACAATCCAACCTTAAACAGGAAATCCAGACCTGAGGAGGTTAAAGCTTGGCTGGAGCACAAAGGTTTCACTAAAATGTGAGAAACACTACCAGGCTAAGAACCTGAGCAGTGTCTGTAAAGCCATATGATAAAACTCCCTAATTTGAATTCTTAGTAGAGGTAAAAACAACAACAGAGTGATGTTGCTCTTTGTGTGTATGTATGTTAGCACAGTGCGGTGTCTCGGGGGACTCAGCGGAGCGATGCTGTTGGGCATGACGCGAGATGAGCTCAAGATTGTGTGTCCAGAGGAAGGCGGACGAGTTTACTACCAACTGCAGAATGTTAAATCAGCTCTTGCTGTGAGTAGTGCCTCAAATACACACTCACCACTCAAGGTGTACTCATTCCACAGCCTACTCATACCTTATGATAACTGGTCTGTGTATGTCTGTATTTTGTTTGTAGCTGGCCAGAGAGGTGAGGCCACTGGTCTGAGAGCTGAGCAACAGCATGTCTACAGAGGGGAAAGACACACATACACACACACGGTGCAGTTAGTTTGGTTCTCCCCCCAGCCAATGATGAGCACTTACAGACAAAAGTACTGTAGGTACTTCATGCTTTATTTGATGTCCTTTGTACACATGTACATTCCCTATGAGAGCATAAATGTTACACATCAAACAAAATAGAACTGTCTAAAATCTGAGCAATAATACATGTAAATATATTCAAATAAATGTAGTCACAATGGTTGTTGAAGCAAAAAAAAAAAAAAAAAAAAAAAGCAGAGTGGGTACTGTGTAGTGCAACTGACCTGAGGCTGTAAAATAGTCTACAGCTAAACACAGCAAATAAGAAAAGTTAAGATTTGCCCTATGTAGTCCTCTGTATAAATGTAAACCATGTTTTGATGTTTTAGGAAGTTTTCTGAATCCTAATAAATGTTGAAAACCTCATACCTGCTCACTGGAGCAACAGTGAAAACTGAATAACTTCAACAAAGAGTTTAAGGTCTGTCAGGATCACTTTTATCACCATCACTTTACCTTCAGAACAGAAACTACACAATATTTGTGCTTTCAAACAAACTTCAATGCCCAGCCAGCAGAACTTCAGTCAGTGCTACAGTACGCATCCATGTTACTGGATAAAATAATAGAATCACTGTACACATCCTCATGACATCAGATAATGTTTGTAATAAAGTTGAGTTACAATTATCAACAGAACCTGAACTTCCTCCTGTTTTATATATGTATATGAGAAACTTCATACAAAGTACCTTCTGAAAAAATACTTTTCATATGAAACACATCGTGGTCTCAGGGTGTATTACCCACCCACGTACAAACCAGCGGTGGGATAACAGTCAATAACTGCATCATCACAGCATCAACAGAGACGATGCAGCTGGATCCAGAACTTGAAGACAGACTGTGGTGATGGAGACAATAAATGGCAGACCAAGAAGTAGTTCTTTCAAAAACACATTAGAAACATTTTCACATTTTAGTTGTAAACAGTTTCTAACTGTGATTGGCAAAAAAAAAACAAAGCATAAAACACTATCCAGTTCTAAAATAATACAAATATTAAACCTGCAGCTCAGTTAATGTTTCGTTATATAGATAGGCAGAAATGTGAAAGGATGACTGCACTTTTCAGGATACACACACACACACACACACACACACACACACACACACACCATACAATAATACACACACACAGTTGTACACTTACACGCTCATACACAACATACATTCTCACTATGGAATGTTTTTCTCTGGCTGGACAACAGGTCTGGATACCAGATGCAGTAAAACCTCTATAAGCATCAAGGCTAGTAACCCTAACCCTCCCGGGGCCTCCATTGTGTAAGGTTAGTAAGCCTAACCCTCCCGGGGCCTCCATTGTGTAAGGTTAGTAACCCTAACCCTCCCGGGGCCTCCATTGTGTAAGGTTAGT
>JAOYMR010000018.1:18117-30039 GCA_025802075.1 Tenebrosternarchus preto | reverse complement strand
AGTGTGCAGCACTTGCGCTAGGCGCTGATCGTGGATAGTGAGCGTTGGTCCATGCACCACAATGTCATCCAGGAAAACAACTACTCCAGGAATGCTGGAAAAAATAGTTGACATTATTTTCTGGAAACAGCTAGGAGCGGAGCAAAGACCAAACGGTACCCTCGTGTAACGAAAAACACCTGCGTGTGTGACGAATGCGGTGAGGTTGCGACTATCTGTGTGCAGAGGAACCTGCAGGTTGCCCTGGCGGAGATCCAGCTTGGTAAACACTTTTGAGCCATAAAATTGGCATGTCAGCTCCTCCGCCGTAGGCAATTGGTATTTGTCTGGAACCACAGCCTTGTTCACGGCTCTCAGATCCACACACACACACACAAACCTCCCGATTTCTTTTTTGCGATCACCAGGTTTGAGATCCACGGGGAAGCATTGACTGGTTCGATAACGCCTGCTTCTAACAACTTAATAAGCTCCCCTTTGACGTCCTCACGTAAAGCTAGGGGAATGCGGCGAAGAGGCTGTATGACTGGGTGCACGTCGGAGCACAGGAGTGGTTGGTGTGTAAAGTCTGAAATACAGCCCAGGCCCGAAAACAGCTGGGGCCACTGCTGCTCCCATGGTGAGCTGACCTGAAGGATTGCTGCCCCACAGTTGTCCAGGAACCTGAAACCCAGGCTTGTGATTAGATCTAACCCCATAAGATTAGCACCATGCTGTGCCACCTGGAAAGTGAATGTTGGGACGCATTTGTTTCCACGGCGCACTGCACAGCTCAAGGAGCCAACCAAGCTGATCAGTGTATTGCCATACCCATGTAGCACTGCAGATGGTGTCCTCAGCATTTTGTGGGGCAGGACGTGTTTAACAGTGGACCAGTTGAGAAGAGATACTGCTGCCCCCGTGTCTACTAGCAATGGCACACAGACCCCGTCTAGTTCCACTGTGCACGTCTTGAATGGTGCCTGGGCAGAGCTGACAGAGTGTATCGGGGTAGGATCAGTAGTGCCAGTTCCAGCAGGCCGTGAGCCAGCCCACGATGCACCCGTAGGCGGTACGGAGCGGCAGACCCTGGCAAAATGGTTGCTCTTCCCACAGCGCTGACACACTTGGCCCCTAGCTGGGCACACCAGGGCTTTGCTAACATGTGAAGAAGAGCCACAGTCACCACATGTACGGCGCGATTGGCCACGCATGCGGCTCGTATAGTGCACACCCATGTCGATATCAGAGGGTGCAGGGCTAGGTGGGTGCCCGGGTCCGTCCACATGCTGAGCAAGGGCAGGCTGTGGAGTGGTGCTATGAGATAATTTGCTGGATAGCTCAGTAGCTGTTTCAATTTGCAGTGCGATTTCCAACGCCTGGCTAATATAACATAACTAACTTCTCTCGTATTTTAGAGTGTGTTGCATGTTCCGAGAGCTGATCTCTGATCATTTCGTACTCCATGGGTCCGAATTTGCACAACGACGCTAAGCCGCGGAGATCGGCTACATAATGCTGAATAGACTCACCCGCATTCTGTCTGCGCTGCCGAAAGACGATTCTGCGCAGGATTACCGTCTGTGGAGCTGCGAAATGTGCGTCGAGTAATGCAGTAGCGTCCTTATACTTCTCCGCTTGTCCCAGTGTTCTGAATATGCGTTGGCCTTCGGTGCCTAAACAATGAATCAAAATGGCTTTCCGGCGCGCGTCGCTAGCTCCGCCAAGTCCGAAAGCTGTGAGGTATGTCTCGAATGATTCCAGCCACCGAATCCATGGTACTGGGGGCTCGCCTGGCAGCACGAGAAATGGGGCTGGTGGTGGAAGCGAAACTCCATCCTCGTCGCCAAATGTTATATATATAAAACCACACCGAGTCGTACAGCTCGCACCACGCTTGTTTATTCACACATACATCATGCATGCAACAGGCTTCTGCTAATCGGTGACCCTTAACCCTAGATGACGTAATGGCTTTTAAAGACATAACAATGCATATGAAACCTACATGCACAAATATGCAGTGAAATATAGTACGTAGGTCAAGAACATGTTCTTGTAAAACAGAGTTTCCAATTCTACATTTGAATTTTGACATCTTTCTAGTATGGTGTTGAGTCTGATAATTATATTTCAAATGTATTGTTAAATGAATATAAGTTGTGTGTAAATCTATTTTAAAAGTATGCTAGATATTAAATGTATATGAGGGTAAATGTATATTAGGTGAATAACATTTTAATTATCGTTTTGACAAAATTATTGCATAATCACATGAAATATATCAATCCAAGTTGGGAATTTTTTTTTTATTTAAATAAAGCAACCCACAAACCTCCAAAATCTCTGTAATTTTCAACAGCAGAATAAACCAAAATGCATATGTAAATGGAATTTGCATTCAAATGTGCGTAACTGGGAAATATCAATTCAAACTTAGGAATACATTGTCATTTTGCATATTACATTTTAATTTTGATACTGAAATGTTAGTTAACTAAATTATGCTATACAACGGAAAAACGAAAAAGCACTGATGCACTGATTCGGAAATGAAACAAACGAGAAACAATATTTTTCCTTTTCTGCACAAGAAAGCAGAAACAATAATTTCCCTCGAATTTTCTTACATCGCTTATGTCTACGAAACGAACATAAGGTTCCTTTATATTGGAAAATGTGGGTGGGCCTAAAGCTTATTGTATGCAATTGGCCAGGTGTTGTGTGTTTTTTTTTTTTCAAAGCGTTCTGATTAAATTAAGACTCCTTCACTGTGTTATCTGAGGGCTGTGAGCATGTTTTGCGAGCATTGCTTAGCAAAACCAGATGAACTCAGATTCCCAAGTGTTTTCCTTTAAGAAACTGAAAAAAAACATTTGTTGAATTGTGCTCAAAGTGTTAGAATTTATATTGGTGATGAAAAAACTGCAGCTGTGGTCTTTTGTGGATAAAGATCGTATTTCAAGTGTTGTCCTAACAACTGTCCATGCTCACGACAATGTATTTTCCCGCCAAGAAATCGTTTTCATCACTCACATTGTGTGACATCATACTGACGTTTTCATAAATATATGTGAAACTAAAAATCTCATTCAGCGGTTCACAGAAAGGCAGACGTACACACAGGTATAACAATGCTATGTATACAATGCTATACTTGTATATATAAAAATATTGCTTTTTCAAATCTTGTGCTTCAAATACAAATTACATTTTTTTGTGGAATTTGTGGTCTGACAATGCATTTATATTTGTACATTTTGCTTTGCATTTGTGTGCATTTATGAGCTGTGACAAGACTGTGTTTATATTTATGAGCTGTGATAATTTAAGACTGTTGATATTTATGAGCTGTGATAATTTAAGACTATATTTATGAGCTGTGATAATTTAAGACTGTGTTTATATTTATGAGCTGTGATCATTTAAGACTGTGTTTATATTTATGAGCTGTGATAATTTAAGACTGTTTATATTTATGAGCTGTGACTATCTGAGACTGTGTTTATATTTATTGCTTTGCATTTAAAAAAAATTAATGCTGTTTTACCTTCACAGGGCACACACCCTGTGTGTGCCCTCTGAGAAGATGCATCTTCTCTCACAGGAAGATGCAGGAAGATGCATCTTCCTGATAATATAATCACTGACATCACTAAAAGGACTGACAGGGATGCTACCAGCCTGTGTCCCTGGCCTAACTGGTCTTTACCACTCACATTCATGTGAGTGAGCCAAATATCCACATCCAGAGGGCTGGGACTCAAAATCATCAGGTTACTGGGAATGCTCACATCACCAGTGTACAACTAGTCTCATTAGCATTGTCTTGGTCCTCCCGAGGTTTCTTCCTAATCCCCACCATCATAGGGAGGTTTTCCTTGCCACTGTCGCCTCTGGCTTGCTCATTAGGGATCTGGACCCATACAATTGTAAAGCTGCTTTGTGACAACATGTGTTGTAAAAACGTTATATAAATAAAATCTGACTTGACTTGACTTGAATCTGATTAGCACCTGATAAGGCATCCATGTCCTTTTCTCCATTTTCTGGCTATTTAACATTTGTTTCCAGTTGGGTTTTTCAGTACACTTGTTACAGAATTTGGAGTTAGTTGAATGAGGGTAAGCAAGGGTGAGAGAGAGCAAGAGAGACTGAGAGATAGAGAGGGGGTGGTGGTTGGAGTAGATTCTCCAGAAATAAACTCCTCCCACCACCTGTGAAATGTCGCTGCTGATGGTCTCCATGGTAACAAAGATCCTTATTATATGCATGAGAATTGTGTGCTGGGGGAGGGTCTGGAGGGAGGGGCTGCAGTCACACATACAAGCCCATCATTACAAACACACTCAGTTTCATTATTAGGGACACAGTCAAATATTAAGAGTTATTATCTATGGTTCACTAAAGCATTAAATAACATCCCCTACTGGATGAGCCAAGATCAAAGACTTTGGTGACACTGCAAACTTCTTTGATGATGTTCATGGTTTTGAAGCTGAAATGTCTACAAAAGGTCACAAGGTATCACATCACATGAATGGTATCTCTCTCTATATGTGTGTGTTTGTGTGTGTATGTGTGTGGGGGTTGGGGGGGGTGCAGGGAGGAGGTGTGAATGAGTCTCTCTCAGCTATATGTCTGTAGCACTAAAGGGAGCTTTATTATGAAATACACATATTTATTACCATGATAAAGTGGAATAATCTTAGCAAACTAATTGCACACACACATACACAGGTTGCAGTCCAGCTTTGACCAAGATCATAATTATACTTTCTCACACATATATACACACTCAGACAAGGAAATGAGCTTGAGGTAGAATGGGGAAGCTGTTCCATTTTAATAACCATTTGTTCATCAATATTGAACAGCACAAATGGTCTTCCTATCCCTACAATCCAAAAGAATTGTGGGAATTGCCTCACAAAGATGTAGTTCACAGTGTAAGAGAAAAGGGTAGAGCTACTGTATGTGTGTGAGAGAGTGTGAATACAGAAGAGTCAGGGAGAGCCAAGTGAAAGAAGTGGTATCCTGTGTGAATGTACTGCAGCTCAGTGGAATATTTGGTATTCTGTAGATCATTCTTGTGCATTAGAGTTCAGACAACTGATTCCCTATCATGTATTTTATAACTACTTGGACATGTGGTTGTTTAAATATCTGTATTTAGCTAAGATAACTTTATATAAAAAATATCTTTTCTCTTTTTACTTTTCTTGGATGTTCTTAGCTATGATGTTCTTTATGAACATTGATCCTTTGGTTTTGAAATATGAAAAACCTTGTGGTCTGCCTAAAGATGAAATATGGGAAACCTTGTGGTCGGCCTAAAGATGCTGTAGAGCTGTGGAGCTCCGTAGCATCTTGGAGCTGCTTCAGTTTAAGGTCAGGGTCAAAGTTCACAGCCTTAACGGTAAGGTTTAGCCTGATGCTCAGAAGATACTGTCTCTCATGCCGTGTTAGAGCCATCATGGACACTCATTCATTCATCCTGGACACTCATTCACTCACTCATTCATTCATCCTGTACACTTGTTCACTCACTCATTCATTCATCCTGGACACTCGAGTGAGTACTCATTCATTCATTTACACCACCCACTCAGTCACTGCCTATCTAAACTTACTCACTTTAATTGTTATGTCTTTTGTATGTGAATTACAATTTTACAAAATTCTGTACTTGTATACTGGATAAACAAACATCTTGTAAGGGATGAGCACTAATTTTGTTTGTTTTTTCTCTGGTTTGTTTGGGATGATTGTAATGTTTAATGTTTGTATTTTCATTTCTCTGCTAGCTTAGGTTTTGTCCTACCTTGATTTGGGAAGTTGGGAAAATAGTCCTATCCCTGCAATCAACTTCTATTCGAGAGAATTATTTTTTTTTTTTTTAAATTCACAAACAGAAAAAGAAAGAAATATATGTAATCAACTCATTGGCACCATATGTGGGTTTGGTATGTTTTGGTCTAGTTTAATTTCATCCTTAGACTTTCAAGGCTATAACCATTTGGCAACGATGCTGAAAGACTATCACTCTCTAATCTCTAAATCAAAATTATCCTTAGAAAAATTGTATCCTTTGGAGATAACCTAACCCTGACCTACTGTACCCTTTGGAGAGGCCAAACCACCTAATTTCTAATTATTTTGAGAGAAGAGCCCCATCACTGCTGTGCCTGTACCATAGATAATGGAATAATATGAATGGGCTATGATGGAGCCTGTGTATTGTGTATTTATCACACTGTTAATTTGTGTCTCTGTCTGTTCTCTTCCTGACCTTTTGATTACAACATCAACACAACAAAGTAAAATAACATCTAGATAAATATATAATTAAATATAATTAGTATATACAGAACATTTTTCAAAACAGTATGTCAAAATAAGTAAATAAATGACTTTCTGAAGTGAAATTAACTATTTTAAAAAAAAAGCATTTGATATGTTGAAGGAACTCATATATAAGAATGTCATTTTCCCTGAACTCTGTAAGATCTTTACCCAGACTCCTGAGGTTCCACTGTGTTCTAAATTCTGTGTATGTGAATGTGCTGTTAGGTGAGAAGGAGGAGAGAGGATCACTTCTGTTCACTCCAGTGGAACAGAGTTTACTTCTCAAAGGTAAAACAAAAGAATATCATTACCAACATTAAAAGAAACCCAGAGGTACAAAGCAACAGAAGTATTGGGTTTCAAACCCAACAGCATCTCTCTAGCCCCAATAGTATGGCAGTGACCTAAAATTTCTGCTGTTTGCAATCAGGATGCAGATAACATCTCACTGACACCACACTTCTTCACCACGCAATCACATGATTCAAGCAGAATTTTCATCAGAAATATAAACTAATGAATATTAAACAATAAACTGTAAGTGTACAATACATTAATCAATTAATGCAACTAAGAATGGACTGAAATCCCAGGATGGTGGAGTCCTCTGTGTCCTAGCCATCTGAAATGATGAGACTGTTCTTAATCTGATGTTGCTCCAGAAATTCAGAAGTTTCTTCCACAATTTGTCCAGGGATACGGAAGTCAATGGGTATTGGCTGTGACTGTGGTAGGGGCGGAGCGAGTAAGGGGGAGGATCTGTGGGGTGGGGTTTTGGGACTTGAGGTGTTTTGTGAATCCTGGTTGTACATGTTGCAGCCAGTGCCCTGTAAGAACTGCATGAAATTCTCCTCTATAGAGCCTTCACGGCTTGGTAGGTGATCCTGCTCCTCTTCTGCTGGGGGTGGGAACAGGAAGGGGAGGTGTTTACTGAGCTCCTGACGTATTTGCCGGTTGAGGCAGCCATAGAAGAATGGGTTGGAAGTGAAGCAGAAGTAACCAATCCATGTGACCACGTCCTCCAGGGGTGGCAGAGCTGCAGGAGGCAGGGATGCCAGTGCTGCGTACAGGTGGAAAGAGAAATACGGCAGCCAGCAAAACAGAAACTGGCCTCCCACAGCTGCCAGCACGGCTGCTGCTTTGCCCCCTCCGAACGGCCGGTGGGGTATTCCACGGCCACCCATACCTGTCTCACTGTGGGAGGCGGAGCCTGAGCTGGTCACCATTGTGGAGCGACTGCTCAGGGACTGGGAGCGTCCGCGGCGCGGGCTGTCAGACCAGGTGGGTATAGGGCCATGCTGCATGGCTGCCACCCGGGCCACCTTAAACATGCTGCAGTACACAACCAGGATGAGCAGCAGTGGGCATAGGAAGTAAACTAGGGCAAACAGAATCATGAATGCCAAACGGTTTGCTCCACTCCCACTCCAATGTAGAGAGCACCGTCTGTGTGTTTGGGAGGGTGGGGCAGGTACAGTCCCACCCCCATTAACCCCACCTCCTCCTGCCTCCAGTAAGTGGCCACGTCCCCCCTGCATTATCCAGGCCAGAAGGGGCAGTGCTGACATAACCAGTGCTTTCACCCAGATCCCACTAAGGACCCCGCCCACCAGCCCAAGGGTCATGCGTACCTCATAGCGCATGGGGTGCAGGATGTAGTAATACCTTTCCACATTGATGGCACAGATGGACAAGATGGTGGCACTGACCAGGCACACACTCAGGAACAGGTAACTACGACACAGAGTCTCGCTAAAGAAGGTGTGGCCAGAGAGCATGCCCAGGGGCATGAGCAGCAGCGCCCCCAGCAGGTCCACCAGGCATAGGTGAAACACAAACACAAACTTGCGGAGCTGTGGCGCATTAGCGATGACCAGCATGACAGCTGCATTGCCGACCACAGCCAGCACGTCCATGAGGAGCATGACCAGGAGTGCCAGCGACTGTGACACAGTGCTCCCATCTGGTGGGTCGGAGCGAGACTGGTTGGCCAACCATGGGGGCAGAGTTGAGGAGTTCCTCTGTGATTCCATAGAAGGATGGGAGGAGCCAGGCTGCTGATGTCACTCATGGACCCATCTCTCATCCTTTAGTAACAGAGAGCTGAGAAAAACCTTACCTTTAACTAAACAGCCACAACCTGCTTCACACCAAAAAGGTGTGGATCCCTGTGGATCTGTTGCAGGAGTCTTCTTCATCACCACCATCATCATCGATATAATTACCAGCATTATCTTGGCACTGTAAGCATTTCCTGAACAGAAAAAGAAAGGACAGACAATCTAATTGTAATCATAAGAAATTAGTTTTAGTAAAGACTCATCTCACCCTAAATCTAATAATCAATTTACTATTATAAACGATTAAAAGTTATTATCTCTGCATACTTGACTATATAGTTGGATAGTTAGGAACGTGTGTGCACATGTAATGGAATTTATTTTAGTTTTATGACAAAGTTCAGGGGTTATAATTTTAACATTTAAAGAGAACACATTTATGAGAAAGTCTAGGGGTTATAATTTTAGCATTTAAAGAGAAAATTCTCCCCAGATCCAAAGATTAGAAGATTTTAGTACTATTACAAAAATTTGGAAATATAATTAGTCTGGCCTATGATTCCTGTGTGGATTGAAACATACAAACACAGATCTGCTGCTCACACTTGCACTTACCTGAATTTCTATTCAGGCAATGCCTGAAACACTAATTCACACCAAATCAGTATACTTTTTTTTTTTTTTTTAGAGAAGTATGTCCTCACCATGCACAAGCAGCCTGCTTTTAGAAAGCAAAAAGCCAGCAAGCGTGTATTTATGTGTGTTTATCTGAGATAACTCACTATTCTCAATCATTAGTATTGCAAGCGTGTATTTATGTGTGTTTATCTGAGATAACTCACTATTCTCAGTCATTAGTTTTGCAAGCGTGTATTTATGTGTGTTATCTGAGAAAACTGTCACTATTCTCAGTCATTAGTATTGCCCTCTCCCTCTCTTTCGCACATATGTACACACACACACAGATTGGAGGATCCTTTAACTGCTTGCCCTTGTTCTAAACACACTTGCAACACATACGCACACATAAAACAGACCAACGTACCTGCTTTGGATAATTCGACCTAGTGGTGACCTCAAAACTTCATCATCACCATCATCATCAGTAGCAGTCAGCATCAAAACGCCACCTAGACTGCCCCCGTCTCTTCTTTTCTCCTTTCACTCTCCTTCCCCTCTTCTCTCTCCCCTCCTATCTCTCTCCTGTTCTCTCTTTCCCCTCCTATCTCTCTCCTGTTCTCTCTCTCCCCTCCTATCTCTCTCCTGCTCTCTCTCTCTCTCCCGTCCTATGCCTATTCTCTCTCGTGTGGTGAGAAGGATGTTTGCTGTTATAGAGGAACAGAGGATTCCTTTTCTGCCTCCTATGGATGTGAGCAGATTATTCTGTTCTTCTTTCACACACACACACACACACACACACACACACACACACACACACACATTCAGTGGATGCAGTGATGGGGAGCAAGAGAGCTATAAGGGAGGGTGGGAGGGAGGGAGCACCTGGAGCTGTTGTCTCCTCTGGGTCCTAATGCCAAATCTGTGTTTAATGTGTGTGTGAGTGCACTTTTACATTGTTTCCTCTAAATCAGAATGAAAACATATTTAACCTTTCTCTGACATGACATCTTAGTTTAGTTTGGTCTCCAGCTTTTGTGTGTGTACATGTGTCTGTCAAGTGTAGCTAACATCGGTAATTTGAGAGCTCAAGCACACATGCACATGAATAAATACACAACCACAAACACACACACACACACACACCTCTGCTCTGCATGAGCAGACAACAAAGACTGATTGATTACAATAAGAGTCCAATCAGGTATGTTGAGTCTGTTGTGTTTAGTGTGTTGAGGTGTATTTAGCATAATCTTCAGAATAGGTGCAGACATGACCTTTGTAGTTTGTGTGTGAGCATGTGCTTACTTGTGTATATGTATGTGTGCATGTATGCGTGTATGTGTGTGTATATGTGCGTGTGTGTATGAGAGAGAGAGAGATAGAGATACAGAAATAGCAGATTCTTGCTCTCTGGCAACCCTGATCACTGCTGCTGCAAATACAATGGTTTCCATGGTAACCACAAAAATAGAATCCACATTCTGCTCAGAAATAGCAAAGGGCAGCACACCCACTCTCTGTTCACTTAAACACACAAACAAACACACAGCAGACATCATAACTACATTATACTGCAAACACCACTGAACACATCAACACACTTATGTATGAAGATAGTTTCTTGTACTGCTGAATTACATAATAAATAACTGACATACATGGATGGATGGATGGATGGAGCTTCCCGCTGCTGCAAAGTGCAACTTAAATTTGTAATAGTATTATTTTCGTGTATACTGTACTAATCAATTATAAATTGTTTCTATAGTCACAGGTCGTAATCGAGGGGAATTGCTGTTGTTCCTGCCGTAGAGGGTTTGAGCAACTGTACCCGTAGCAAAGTTTGCTAAGTCCTAAATCAACTAAACGCGGTAACTCCCTGATTTACTCACGGCTGGTGCTGGGATGTTTACCTGCTCAGAATGTGGCATGTTTAGCTTAGATCCTTTCACTACTGTTAGCGATAGTGGTAGTAGTATTTGTAATAGATGTCAGCTAGTTACTTCCCTTGTGGCTAAAATAAAATGTTTAGAACCTCAAGTCCTCCATTTATTAAGGGAGAGAGAACAGGACAGAGCTATGCGGTGGACGCGCCAGGGAGAGCTAGTGCCCCCGCGACTCCAGCGTTAAAGCCCTCACAGCGGGGCGAATGGCGGCATAAACGGAGGGAGAGCGAAGGCTACCGCCAACGCTAGCCCACCTGAACACCACACATCGGTTCACTTGTCGAACAGGTTTGTCCTGCTCACTGAAGTACACGCTGAGGAGCCTGTTTTACGTTCTCTGGTAATAGGTGACTCTATCGTCCAACACGTGAAATTAGTTAGTCCTTTAGGCATTGGCGTAGGGGGATGGGGGGACGTGTCCCACCCAATATCAGAAACAGGTAGATTTGTCCCACCCAAAAAATTAAACCACAGAAAAAGCGGAAACTGTTTAAAAAATTTTATTCTAAAAACCCGGTTTGGCAGCGTTCGCATTTCACGCGCTGTGCTTGATGTTAGCAACGGCTCTGGTTGTCAGGTGCTCTCTGAGTCTTTCGCATTCTTAAAGCTTGTTGAGATGCCTGTTCAGAAATATCCCGCACTCAGTAGCTTCACTGACCCGAGCTCTCGCCTCGCCTTTAGTTTTTTGAAATACGTTTTATTAACGTGTGTAACCCAACCTCAAATAAAAATGCATTTTCTTTAATTAATATTTACAGACCACCAGGGACATGCTCAGATTTTCTACGCGAGCTCAGCAACTTTGCGCAAACATAGCAGTGTTTTAATATACACTTTGAGGAAGATGATGATCTGCTGAAAAACGCCTTCACTTCAATATTGAACTCGGTCGTGTCACGTCCCAGCGGACGCCCAGCACTCAGGCCACGCCCACCAGGCGTCGCCTGCCCCAATCCCAATCACCGGTG
>JAOYMR010000017.1:28764209-28779966 GCA_025802075.1 Tenebrosternarchus preto | reverse complement strand
TTCTGACTATGCCAGGCACACCAAACTTCAGTATGTCATTCTGGACCTCTCCATGATGAACACATCCAAATTGCGGAACCCTAGGGCAAATATTACGAATCTGGTCCCAATGCATTTTGGATTAGGGTTAGGGTAACATAAACACAGCCACCACCCCAAACATACCTTTAAAGGGTTAATTAAGTCACAACTCATATGTTTCCATAGAATATGTTCATTCCACCATCATTTTGAAGAAGCAACATCCACACTATTCCAAGCTTTCAGATCCCGGGGGTACTCAAAGCGATTCCTCCGTTCCATCAAATCCCATACATGTAAATAACTACATAACGATCGGCCGACAGTGGGACCAGACCCCAAAACCATCCTGCCATTAATCACCACCTACAATAACTCTTCTTTGCAGATCAACAGAATCATCAGGCATAATTTCCAGCAGGCTCAGGAGAAACACCCACCACTAACATCTGTTCATCTGGTTTCAGATTACAGGAAAAATAAGAACCTACAGGACATATTGGTACATTCTACATTACGCAAGGACTCCACAGGAACTCCACAAAGTGACACCACTCACTTTTTTCAAAAGAAAATTCTCTGGACCGGATCCCAGGGCCATTTTCTTCCCCAGGGAGCTTCTCTTGGGACTAAAAAGACTATATACACTATTAGTTGCACACACTGTAATAGAAAATATATAGGGGAAACAGGACACACCTTGAACACTAGGCTATCACAACATTTATACAACATCAGAGTGGGTACAGCATCTACCCCATTAGTATGACATTTTATGAAAATTGGCACAACACATCTACACATAATGGTTTTAGAAACCAATTTAACCTGGACCACACAACAGAGGAGAACAAGGGAGAGATATTGGATTAAAACACTGAAGATGGAACCTGAATTTTTCATTGAACCATAAAAAACAAACAAACAAAAAACAAACAACGGACGTGCCCTGTACATCAAGAGTAAAAGATATGAAAACCCAGAGATATGAAAACCAGCATCAAATTGTGTATGATTTTTGAAGCAGTCTTCCATGAAGTGCTGGACACCCAGGAAAATAATTGGGATACTGGAAGGAACACTGGTAAACACTGATATGAACCACTGGCTTCTTTGTGGTTCTGTCTTTTGCAGTACAAAAAGGAAAATTTTCCTCAGTGTAGACCAGTCTTTTATAGCTACCAAACTGAAAAAATGCTTTCTGGCCTCCAGAACTTGCTATGCATTGTAGGAGGACATGCCAAGCTTGCTAGTAGGTGGCTAATATGTAAAATGTTACGAGTGTGTAAACCACTCACAAAGTAGCTTTGTTTTGTTTATACTTTTTTTCAATTTATATTCATGGACATGTCTAGACAAATAGCCTCTTTCTTTATAATTTATAGGCGGGAGAACCTGCTGAGGCACCCCCTCTAGGTCACATGTAATGCATTTTAGCATTCATAGAGGGAGAAAGACTTCTGGGTAATCATAGGAACTCACATCCAGTGTGGAGATTACGTTCACTGTTAAACTTCATAAAAACCTACACATTGTGCATAGGGTTAGGGTTAGAAATTAAAATGGTTATATTTATCTATTCACAGTACAGTTAAATTGATACAAACATGACATAAAAAGGGATACTCATGAGACAAGGAAATGGCACATTCTAAAGATATCAGTACATTTCTTAGTACATGTGGCAGTGAAAAAGCTATCAAAACTTATTTGAGATGATCACTGTAAATTTACTAAATTCAATGCAAAAAAGAAAACAATAATTCTACCACTAGTAATAATACATTTGAAAGTTACATTTTTGATCAGCATGAGTGGGGTATGTTAGATCCAGTACAACAGAGTATAACTCATGGGTAAAGTGATGTTCTTATACAACCTAATGAGGGTGTTGATGGTGGTAATAGTGGTTTTCACCCCTATACCTAACCCTAACCTGGAGCAGGAGGACTTACTGTGAACAGACCTTTCTCAAACCTAGCGTTTTTATCTAAGATCATAGAAAAAGCCGTGGCCCAACAATTACGCGTATATTTGCATAAGAATCACATATTTGAAAAGTTCCGATCTGGATTTAGGCCCCACCACAGCACTGAAACAACTCTTGTTAAAGTAACTAATGATCTCCTTCACTTACACAATATTAGCAAGCTAAGGAATACACTATCCCGGCATGATGCAGAAAAATGAGCACACGCCTTTATTAGCTCTAGATTAGATTACTGTGACTCGTTACTATTAGGATGCTCTAGTAAGAACTTAAATAAGCTTCAACTAGTTCAAAATGCTGCAGCTAGAATTCTAACCAAAACTAAGAAATTCGATCATATCAGCCCAGTCCTTTCAATCCTGCACTGGCTTCCCAGTCAAATTTAGCATAGACTATAAAATCCTTCTATTAACATATAAAACTCAGCATAGGCTCGCCCCTGATTATCTGCAAGAACTTATTTCCTATTATGAGCCTCCACGATTATGAAGAACACAGGGTGCTGGCTGCTTACTGGTTCCATCAATACATACCAGGTGTGTGATACATACCAGGATACTGTGATACACTCATGTGTGCATTTCAAAATTCATCAATAATATGGCAGGTCCTCAAAAGCACATCTCTGCATCTCTTGAACCTTAAGAAACATTAAGAAAGATATTTTGCCTAAAAAATACATTTCCAAACCAGTCTTTTAACCAGTCTACAAGGAGTCAGTGTTCCCTTGCTGTCAGTTGATTTGCGCATGTATGCAAAACACAGCAAACCAGGGTTATTGCTAACATGCATATATGGAGGAAAACGTGGATGGAGGATGTGGGATTGAAGGAGGGCATGAACTCTTTCCATGACAAGGTCTGGTGTAAGTTATCAGTAACTGAAATTATTACAGCAGATTTATGGTGCCCTACATGCTGTGTTGATGACATATTTCAACATTTTATTTCATTTTCTTGTGACTATGTAAGTATATTTCTAAATTATTTCATCCTATGTCATGTCTCCTAACAAACATAAACTTTTCATAACCCTCAGGGACTCCAGTCTGTGTTTAATAAAATGTTGGACCAGCAAGGTGTGTCTCTTTCTCATGTAGGATATTATACCTATGCTGGTACATCTTCATGGCTGCTGTATTTTTGGTCTCCCCCACATACTGCATATTCCATTTGCCACAGTAAATCAAATTAACACAGTTGGAGACGTGTTTTAAGATGGGCCAGACAGAAAACATATGCTTAGTGCGTGGATTAATAATCCATCGCTTGTGTTTAAACTGTCTGGGTGCAGCGGATGTGCACACGGGCATGTCTGCATCTGCCTTTTCTCTAAGTACCAGTAACCTGCTCCTCACCAGTAGGTCTTAGTACCAGTAACCTGCTCCTGACCAGTAGGTCTTTCAGGTTCCGGTTGTTTTTGTAGGCAGAGATGACTGGACCCAGCTACAGTCATGAACTGGCTAAAATTGGATTTTGCCATCCTGTTGATTAATATGCTGCCCCTGGTCACTAAGAAAATTATTCCGCTGTTTTTTTTTTTTTTATTTAAAAAGGTATTTAAAACACTTCCTGAGAAAGGATCGGGAGTATCCCCTTTCCCTGAGGGCCCAGAACAGGGTCACCTTCGCATATCAAAAATATTCAGGTTGAGTGCAGATTCTATAAAATCTCAATAACTGTGATTTTATAATGGCCTTGAAAGTGTGCCTGGAGTAAAAGCTGGATTCATGCAGTAACACATTTATGTCTGTGTCTTTAAAATAGACCCTGACAAAGAGCCTCCTGGTTTTATCAAAATCCAGTCCCTTAAAGATCAGTGTGTCTAAAAAGGTTACTTCCCTCTCATGCACTACATGTTTGATCTTGATGGACTCCGTAAATTGATTAAGATGAGAAGAAAATTGTACAAACTCATCCCTACTCCCACCCCAGACTCCCCATGTCATCTAAAAGTCTATAGTAATATAAGGGTTTGATAGGCCACAAGCTTTACACAACCACTCCATTTTGGATTTGGATTGGATTTCACTTTGGTCTGAACAAAAAAAAGGGGAGGAGCAGTACAGTAGTGTTTTTGCTACATGTTTCACTCCCAATAGATCTTAAATGATCACAGATAAAGATTAGTGTATGTTTGATAAAGTTTGTGTGTATTTAATAAACAACTCAACACAGGTACATTTGGCAACTTGACGTGTTGAAATGTATTACAACAAGAAAACTTAAAAATTAAGAAATAAAACAAAAACATAAGCAGAGTACATGTACTGCTACCACATTTTCATAATGTATCAGCATATCAAATCAGATGAATATGTTGTGTTCCTTTTAATTTCAGGACATCTGATCACTGGACTTCAAGGTAATCACTGAGGATAAAACGCCCACGGCGCTAGCTGAGTTTACATTTATACAGTGTGATTATGATGGACCCACTCATGCAACATAGACTATTTCACTCCGGTCGTAAAAGTTTAAAAGACTGAACTGCATTGTCAAAAATGTTATACATTAAGAAGTACGCCATCTGTACAGCTAATTTCTTGGGGTTCACGTGTGTTTACTATTCATTTGCTGGGTTTGACATATGTGTTTACTATTCATTTTCTGGTTTTCACATATGCATTTACTATTCATTTCTAAAGTTTGACTATGGTAATAAAATCCTTCAAAAAGGCATTTGCTGTAATTTAATGTCTAACATTAAAAAGGAATATTAAAAACCGTATCAAATATGTCAGCTGCTTTGCATACATAGTAAACAGACTCAATTAACTACTAAAGCCATAGACATGTATGGAAATCTCAAAAATACTTAAAATAATTTAGTCCCGACAAAGAGCAGCTGTTCATTCAGCTGTGCACAAGCCCTCTCAGAGAAGCACAAACTAATTGTCAAAAGCATTCTGTAACAGCACCTTTCAAAAGTAAGAAATGTAAATAATACAAAAACTGATAATTACAAGAAATTCTCATCTTCCCTCATCTCCCATTCCCATCTGAGAAAGTCATAAAACATTGTATATACATGTACAACACTACATGCAGCAGCTTTCACAGACAATAAGACAATTGATGTAAAGCATGAAACAGAGAAGGTTGTACAACAGCAGGAAACAAGAGACGAGACAAACCTACAAAAAAGCCAATGTTGTATGCTTTGTTCTACTGTTAGTGAGAACAACACTCATATTTTGTGAACTAATCTGCAAAATGTAATTTTTTTACACAGAAATTAGATGCTCAAGTGTGTGCGGGCATGCACACCTGTACACACACACAACATACGTTCAAAAGGCGCTTTCACATAAGTCAAGCCCATTTTATATAAACTGGGATGAAAGATCCTATGAGGTTTTTGTAGACGTGATCCTCTATAGTGAACTGTAGTGAAAACGATTGTAATTTCCAACCATTTGTGTTGAGGCTCAGTGTGTTTCATGCACTGTTATAAGATCCACAATTGGGAAACTAGGGAGTGCACATAAACAGTCAGCATACTTTTATAAAACATTTTACATCATCTAAAATTAATAAGACAAATACTGATTTGCTGTTCATACAATATTATGCTAACCCAGGGGCAGTGAAGTGATGCTCCGCATTGAGCTGTAAAACTTGGAAATAACAGTTTGTTGACAGTATAACGTGATACTTCAAATGTAAAACAGTATGTTGAGATGAGTGGCCCTATACCCTACATAACAAACTCACAACATTTAGAATGTCCATCTTGCCCACAAACCCTACTTCATATGTGAAATCATTCTAATTATACACCAACCACTGCCTGTAGTATTTAAAGGCCACATCCAATTGTCAGTACATAAGAAAAGTCATACACACACATAAACATAGACAATATAGATTTTGAACACTTTCACCTAAGTGTTCAAAAGTAACTTCAGAGAAACAGATTACAGAGAAAGGTTTAGGGTCACACGATGAGCAAGAGGCCTGTTTAGGGTTTAGGGGTTAGGGTTTAGGGTTAGGTTTAGGGTTAGTTAGGGTTAGGGTTAGGGTTAAAGTTAGGGCCTGGTCGCGGTTAGGGTTAAAGTTAGGGCCTGTTCGGGGACCAAGCATCACGCGTGGAAGCCTCTGTATCCTCAGCTTCTGACTCACTGCTTGAGCTCCCAGTTCCACAGGTACTGCTGTGGCTATCACTGTCACTGAACTCATAGCAGTCCTTCTCCTGTCTGTTCCCCTTGTCTTTCCTGCTCTGTGTTCCTTTCTTTCTCTTCTGCTGTGGCGTTTCTGGGTCTGCTGTTACTCTTAACATGGCACCACAAGCTGGCACTTGTGCGTCCTGCCATGTGCATGGTCTCTGGGGAAATCGGAGGGCTGGATTTTGTGTAGGTGGGGTTGAAAGGCTGGTACCAGGCTCTCTGAACTTAGGTTTGAATTGCATGTTGGAGGTGGACATCTTGGCTTTGGAGGTGACAACAAACCAGTCCTGGCCATAAGAAAAGCTTTAATGTAATGTGTGACATTAACAAACATATGTAGCTTCACAATTTGGCAATCACCAAAATATTGTATCCTGTGCTCACATTGCAAATGTAATGATCAAATAATTCGTTTGGGATCTTTTACCTGGGAATGAACAGAGTTGATATGGTACTTCACTCCACTTTCTGAGTTGAACTCTTTCTTACATATCAGACATTTATACTTCCCAGCTTGAAAATCTCCCTGCAGAGAAAAATAACCATCGCAGGTCTATAAGATTCTTACAAAGCACATCCTAAAAGAATCAACAATAAAGGTCAACGGTCAAGCTTTTTATTTGGGAATTTCAGAGGTATCATTTATGCAACTGTAGATAAAATTATAATTGTTTATTTTAGAATTTGTTTATTGAGGGGTAGAGATTTTTATCAACTTTACCTTTATACTAACTGAGCTCATACAAGTTACTGACGTTTCACAAGGGAGCTGTGGTGTTAGTGGATGTTAGTGTATTGTGAGTGTTAGTGAGTTCAGATGTAGTAAGCTGGAGTGTCCCACACACGCTGATGACATGTCTGAATTATATATATAACCACAGAAAAGAAGTGAAAGGCGGTTCTTACCAAGGTACACAGCCCCAGGTGAGCCTTCAGACCTGACACACTTGTATAGTAGCAACCACAACCCTAAGCAAAACATAAAAAAAGAGCATAGATATAAGAGCAATGATTCAAACAAGCCTTGTTAACCGAAAAAAAGACTAGAGGTTCGTACCTTGTTGGGACACTGTACTTTTCGTTGTAGTTTAACCTCATTCTTCCACTTTCGAAGAACTTCTTGACTGAAGGCAGGTAACCCAGGACGGGAATATCGCAGCTACCAACAGACAATGAAGTAATTTAACATAAAAAAATATTTCGGGCAGTGGTGGACAAGAAGATTTGGCCAAATCATAGGTGAACCATGAAATTCCATGTGACATTATGCTACAGAAAATTCCTTCTGAATATTGATGCTATAACATGTTGTGGAACATTACTGAATACTGATGCTATAACATATCGAGGAACCTTCCTGAATATTGATGCTATAACATGTCGAGGAACCTTCCTGAATATTGATGCTATAACATGTCGAGTACCTTCCTGTCATCGGGAACCAGGTCTTGCTGCACTTTTCTCTTGGGCCACTCCTTCAGCAGCTCCTGGCTGGCTATCTCTCGCAGGTGGAAGATTGCCACCTGCGCAGACATGCGTTTAGCCCTGCCACTGGACACATACTCTGCACTGGGCTCCCTGTGAGCCTTTCCCTCATCTCTAGCCTCCTGGGTCACCTGCAGAAAAATCAAAACTGCGCTTTAAACTGTTAATTAGGAAAACTATTTTTAGACTTTTGATGTTTTGTTTTTGCTAATTATAGCAGTGGACAGTACTGAAAGTGACAACTATATTAATTTGCTTAACTTGAATGAATTCCAATGTGGATTGGAATAAGAATGCTTACCCTGATGTAAAGTGATATGATCTCAGATTACAGGAGACCATAGCAGACGGGGGAAGCTACCAACTGATATTAGAACCCAAATGCAGAGCAAGTAGGATGCACAAAAAACTAAATGAAATAAATGAAAGCTCTCAACCAGGAGCTTAATAACAGTTGGACCTTGGTTACATTTGGAGGAAGATTTAGAGACTCATCCAAATAGAAAACAGACATGCATAAAGCGAGGTTAGAACTTCCATTCTCAGGTATGCAGTGCTGGTGGATATCATGTTCCCAAAAGCAGCAGATTACTTTGGAATCACTATGTGGCCATATGAGCTGAAGCTTTGAACCATCAGTTAAGAATTTTGGGTCACACTATAATATTTTTACCTATAGACTGCAATAATCTTGGCAATGTCAAGAAGACTGAACCTACTTTAAACATGGCTTATAAAAAAAAAAAAAACTGTTTGGATCGACAGTTGATCATGCATTACTGTTTCTCCAAGCAGGTGGCAAAGTGAGATCATCAGATAAGGTACAGCGTGTTGCTCTAAATCATAGCAATAAACACCATTCAAAGCTTTCAAAACACTATTTACCAAAATAAAATGTGGTGTGCTTTTGATTGTATTTGTATGGGATGTAGCTTTAATCATAGCACCTACAAGAACACTGCTCCAACAGTCCTAGAGGGCAGGACTCACCGGGCTGTGCTCAGACTTCAGGTGGTATTCCAGACCTGCTCGAGAGCGATATGCCTTTCCACAGTGCTGGCAGTTCATTAGCAGCTTGGCCAACTCCGACTCCGCTTTGCCACATTTTTTCATGTGGTACACATAGCCCATTATACTGGTGAAGCTGCCGGTGCAACCCTAAGAAAAGAAACAACCACATACAACCAGAATGACTTACAAGCTGAGTCAGTGCACTAGAAGCCTCAAAACTGTGTGAAGCCTTAAAGGCCTAGGGCCAGGGTTAGGGTTAGGAAGGAGATCTGGAGAATCGTTTTTCTTTGCCTCTCAATGTCCTTGGGTTAGGGTTAGGGTACTGGTAGGTATCCAAAAGTTCAAAAGATTATTTAAAAAATATTAACTTTGTACATTTTTGCACTCAGACCTACTTGTTTGAATTATTTTTTACCTAGCTTTACCTTTGGGTATATTAAAAAAAAAACTAAACTTTTTTTCTGAGCAAAATGTTGCTTTGGTGAGAAAGAAATTTTCAATGTTTCACTGATCAAGATTCACTGTGGTATTATGTCGATATTTTTTTCTAGCTGAAATCAACATATTACCTACATATTTTTTTTACCAACACATTCAAGAGAATTCAGTGCTGACACACTTTCTTTGCAAATGCTGACTTAATCGTTTAAGGAGGATGCTTTCTCACACTACGAAATAATTAAGCACATGAGCACATTAACCATTTCGGATATACAAATGTATCCCAATTGAACATTCAAATTAGTGATCGTTCATGGTTTTCATATTGTCTCTTTGTGCATGTCACAGCACATGTGATATACACACATACCTCTAACCCTAGCCACGTGCTATATACACAAATCCCTCAACCCTAGCACATGTGAGATGCACACATACCGCTAACACTAGCACATGTGATATACACACATACCTCTAACCCTGGCAATGTGATATGCAGAAATACCTCTAAGCCTAACACATGTGATGCACACATACCTCTAAGCCTAGCACATGTGATATACACATATCGCTAACCCTGGCACATGCTATGTACACATACATCTAACCATGCCACATGTGATATAGACATACCTCTAAGCCGGGCACATGTGATATACACACATACCTGTAACTTTGGCACATGTGATACACAAATACCTGTAACCCTGGCACATGTGATACACAAATACCTGTAACCCTGGCACATGTGATATACACATACCTCTTTTGAGCATTTTAATTTTCCCATCCTCTTCAGAACTTTTCTTAATTTCTCTTTCACTTCCTGGTCATCGAGTCCATTCATATCTGGGATGGGCTACAATGCAATACCACTTCTCCCATTAAGAATACTTAGTCCTACATCATAATCATTTCTGCTTGAAGTGGAAACAAATTCACATTTTTCAAATAATTTCAACAAAAAAAGACACACCAGTTTACTGTGGTCAGCCATTAGGTGGTACTTCATGCCTGTTGAGGTCTTTAGTTGTTTTCCACATTGCTGACATATAATGGGATTCTGTAATAATAAATAAACTGTGAGATGTGGTTCCCTGGAAACCACCTGTGCATTTAGAGCATATGCTTCCTGCTAAGTCCTTCTGGCTGCATGTACCAGGGTGCAGGCTGCCATGTGTTTCTTCAGGCCCTCCACTGTTTTCCGGCCCACACTTTTGCATTTGGGGCAATTGATTCTGCCTTTTGATAGAATCTGCAGCTGCCACCTCTCCTCCTGACTTCCTGCCAAATACATCAAACAAAGCTGCTCTAAGTCTCAATTGTAGTACATACAAAAACCATTAGCCAAACTCCAATACAGGCCTGACTGCAAATGCTGTCATGACATCATAATGGGTCAACGCTGCTGTCACAAAGCTCCCTGCTGGCAGCCTCCTGTAAACAGCGGCGACTTAACATGTGGCTTTTTTTTTTTAGTTCCTGTTTGGTTCATGCAATTCTGTATCGATTATGTGCCATGCCATACCAGATGGTGCGTGTCTTCCTCACTGGCTACACCACCTGGATCTTGTTATGTCTTTATTTTGTCTTATGAAAAGCCTTTTGTGCTTCTCTGACTGCTGCTGGTCATTGATGTTACGTTGGCCATCCTTAGTTTTTACATTCAGTTATGTTTCATTAACTTCAATAAGTCATTTAGTTTGTAGACTTGTATTTGCTTTCTTTTCTTTTACTGCACATTATTTGCCCATGTAGCTAAATTTTACTTCTGATTAGCCATGTTAGCATTTGTAGGGTGCAGCATATAATAAATCTCTGAAAAAACGAAGTGAAATCTATGAAAATGTCCCTTTACCTGGTTGGTAACAGGGTACTTCTTTCTTCATATAGGACGACTCTTTCTGGGTCACAGCACTGTTACCAGTTGGACTCTTTTGGGTGTACTGAGCTACAGGAACTATCACAGGTACTGTGGGGAAGAAGAAGGACACATGAGTTCATCTGAACAATCTTTAGCAGTACAACAACATAATGTGACAGGATAAAGTTTACATTGGGTTTTGAGGTAATTTCCTGTTTTACAAGCGCTTCTCTGGTTTTATTACTCTCTGGATTTTGCATGTGTTTTCTCTGTCTTCTTACAGACCAAGTTGCCTATTGTTCATGCCAAACTGAGCTGTCATCTGATGATTTTAGTCCCGTCTAGATACATGCCTGCAATTTTCCGTACACAGCTACATTCACAGTGTCAATATCACTGACATTTTCCCAGATATAAATTGTGAAACAAAAAGGGATGTTTTTGAAAAGTCACTCAAACCATTTCCTTGGTCAGGGTGGCAAAACTTTGAGTCCACATGATACCTAGCAGAGCGGTATCAGGAGGAGAAAAAAAATTAAAGCAATCAGAAAACAGATTCTGCAGGCTGATCAAATGTGTGATGATAATACCGGCTACAGAAACACAGCATTACTTTATATTCACATATGCACAGTATCACCAACTTTTAGTTTACAAAATTGTGTGACTATGTGGATACTATGATGTAAATGGAGTACCATCAAACGACCAGGTAACAAAACTATTGGGTTGAAAGTAAAATAAAAAATGAAACCCTCTAGAAACATGTTCCCTCAGATAAACAATGTGAATCCAAACAGGGTATTCCAAAAATATTCCAAAAAGTGCCCTAGGCTCAGTGAAATAGTGATAGTGTAGGGTAGGGTGGCCATGAAACCATACCTGTCTGTTTCACCTCCTCAATATATTTTTTCAGTGAGGCCTGGCCTACTTCCTCCATTTTTCGCTTCTTCTTCATGTCAAATTCTGGAAATAATGGAAACTGACCATTTTGTAGATTAAGGGTAAAATAATGACACCTTTGGATTAAAGTTAAGTCTCCACCTCTAAGAGGAACATAGCAGAATGAGAAATAGAAATTGTGTCTCCTGTGGATTTATATTAGAACATATGCAGTTTAATTTTTGCTGGAGTCCCAATATCAAAAGACACTCAATGTTTGCAGTCAGTTGTTACATTGGTTGAAATGTGTGTCTCACCTGCCTCCCTCATCTCTCTGTCCTTCATTACACCCACAGCATGACCTGGAGCCAGAAGTTGCCTTTCAGACCCATTCAATAAACTGGCTTGGACATCTGGAGTGCAAGATCCACCTGTTGAATCTTCTGGAGTGCAAGATCCACCTGTTGAATCTTCTGCAGGACCCATGAAAACTGGCTGCAAGTCATGATACCTGAAAGAGTACAGCACAGAAAAATAACAAAAAAGTGGGAAGTACTGAACAAAGCTTTACATTTGACCATATTAAATAAATAAAAAAGATTTTGAAACAGTCTGTCATTTGTTTTAAAACAGTACAGAAAAACAAATAATACTCTTATTATCTGCCTTTGGTACATTAAATATGCAGTAAAATTAAATATCAAGCATTTCCACTCACTTTTTTCTGCCATATGTTCTCTTTACTTTTTGGGAACTCGCCTCCTCATTCTAAGATACAAAAAAACACGATAGAAAAAGTAGGTCTAGAGTCTGACCAACTGGTGGTGTTTTCTAGAAATAATTAGACCCAGAAGGAACTGTTATTTAATTCTAATCCAGACAGACAGACACAGACCATACTTTTGAAATGCATTCCATTTTTACTATGTGTGAGTTGAAGAGGTTTGGGTTCGAGTTCTTACCACAGATGGAACCTTCCCACCTGCTGCAACTTCCCTCTTCATAATGTTTAAAACTTCTGATAAGATATCAATAAAATGATTTTTTAAAAATAACTTTTATTATTATTAGTAGTAGTAGTAGTAGTAGTAGTATTGTGTCATTTAACAAGTGTAACATGCTCGTGCAGTGTTGTAATAGATGGACTACATGTGGGTTTCTGGCCACAGCTACAAAGTTAAAAAAATATGTTAATAGAAGTTGCAGTGATTTGGACAGGCCTACCTGGCGTTTGGACAGGCCTACCTGGCGTTTGGAGCTTCAGCTGTGGCCTGGAGGTTTTCCTCTTGCTAGGCACATACATTGCAGACATGTTACTTTAGATGCGATAGCTGAGCTTGCGCTTCACAGCTCACTACTAGGATACACATAATAAAAGTCTGATCACGCAATGTAATTACTGTTTAAATACATGAGTGGTTCATTAGAGGCTAATTCCAATGCTGAATTCGTCTGTAATCGCCGCGGTCGTTGTATTGTATTAAAGATGCTGTTTGCGCTACGCTACAGGCCATGTCCATCCGCTGTTTAGCAGCATAAAGAAAACGCCTAAACTCACAATCTAGCACGAATTCAAGATATATATGCCTCATGGCCAGCGAAAGTCTATAAACAACTCTGGATTTACATAGAGGTCCAAGAAGCCCCGTATGAAAGTCTAGTTCAGTGCAGCGCAAACGTTGTTTCTGAGCCCTGCCACCATCACCGTCAGCCTTTAAACCCAAAAAACGACATCTGACTGAGCTGCAGCGATCAATTATGCAACGTCTAACAGATTATTGTTTTAAATTAACTACTTTACTTTAGATAAGCGTCAAAACTGAACGTGCCATTTTTGTTTTTGATTATTAGCTTACTACTTTGACATGCCTCCCTCTTGCTCCCCTCGAAAAGCAATCCTTGTTTTCGCCTCGCATGAAACTATCGTTCTAATTTTCCAGCAAACCAAGTGCTACATAGACAGAAACCAATCGTGAAACTTCGTGAGTAGATAATAAACTGAACATGACTGAAACGGGCATAACAGCAGCTGCAAAATGACCATCATCTTCGCGAGATCACGTCATTCTTGGAACGCCCTTTTTTCGCGTGAGCAAATGAGAAACGCGTGCAGTCGATCCACGCCGAATGGGCGGATGTTTCCCGCGACAAGAAATCTAACTATGTAACTGAACGGGAAAATTCCGGCAAATAAGCCAACTTTAGCCTTTTGTTAAACCCTGCTATAAAGTTTAGGAAGGGCAGCTGTATAACGGAATCTAATGGAGTAGTATTTGTTATAGTCTACGTTAATTCTGTCTGCAGCATTATTAACAAACAATGATCTAATGGAATGACTCGAAAAATGCTTCGTTAAAAACCATAACTGCTTTGGTAAAAAAAAAAAAACAGTGCTGTACAGTAGGTTACTACTAGTTCACGCGGAAAAAACAGTTTGTGTCGAGGGATTTTGTCGCTGTTTTGTCTAAACAATCAGCAATTATTCGTTTTCACTCGTCTTTTACTTTCTTGAGAGCTTATAAATAGACCCTATCTTTAACCATAGTCAATCCAGGGACCAATTACAATTTGTACATGTTTTGTCTTTGTTCAGTAACATTTTCTGGACATCTACCATGTCAACCATATTCTGTTTTGATGCTTTGTTACATTGAGTGTCTCACATTTATTATAACTAAGGCACTATTATAACTATTTATTAGAACTAAGGCATGTTAAAGATCATATACTGATATATGAACTAAGGCATATTAAACATATACTGATATTTGTATGTATTTAATACAAATATTAAATACATATATTTATATTAAATAAATATAAATACATATTATATAATATTATTAAATATTAGCGTTTTTAATACAAATATTAAAGCAGTTGTCACGATGGCAACCCTTGCCTCTTCCCTTGTCTCGTGTCTGTGTGGTGGTGTGTTCTTGTGTCGTGGCTGATGTGTGAGTGCGTGTGTGTATCGGTGTGTGTGTTGTGTGAGTGCGTGTGTGTGTCGGTATGCTTGCTGTGGCCGTGGCGTTTGTCTGTCTTCATTGTCGTTACTCGTTTCACATGTGTCTTTAAGGGTTAGGGTTTGTGTACTTAAGCGTGTGTACTTAATGGTGTGTGTACTTAAGCGTGTGCATGTTACCGTGTCTTTGTCGGTCTTTGTATGCATATTCGTTTGAGGAGCGTTAATGTTTGTGTCTGTCTCGTTCGTGAAGAACAAGCTCCAATAAAAGCTCCGTGCTGCGCATCCTGCCAACGTTACAGCAGGTGCTCCAGGACTGGGAGGTGAGGGGTGGCCTGGGAATTATTAATAAGATCTGTATACTTTAAATATCACATTTTTGTAATTAGGAAAACAGTGCTTGTTTTGTGGACATTTCTAACTGTAAATTTGTCAAATCAGTAAAGCTTCTATATTTGGTAGATGCAGATATTGGTGACATTCAGCTGCTTACACTGACCTTGAGATTTAAGTGAGATTTAGCTTTTTTCTGTTAAAATATTTTTTCAGATGCAAAATCAGTGAGGCAGTGCAGATGCTTTTAAATGGCTGGAGATCTTGGAGATTTTATCTACTATTCTCAAAGTACAATATGCTGGAGATGTCCTACATGCTGTTAAGGGACTCATACTGTCAAAAATTGTGTAGGCTCATCACAACCTAAATTCAGAGTTGAAATTGTTTTAATTCTGAATCAGAGCAGAATGATTCAGATAATCTCTATATACCATATTAAACATTAGAGTAATGATCATATAATCTTGATTTTCAGTTGTGAATACAGTTGAATTAATGTTTTTAATCATGGTTCCTTAAACATTCATCATTATTTTAGCATTCTAAAGAGCCAGCAGGGCCAAGCACAAGTATACTGGTTAATACATGAGGGTT
>JAOYMR010000017.1:28718011-28733011 GCA_025802075.1 Tenebrosternarchus preto | reverse complement strand
CTAGATGAGGACGTAAGATCACTTCCTCCCTGTAACTTGTCCAAACATGGGTGTAGTGCTCTTACAACATTTATTTGTGAACCATCATTCTGGCAATTCAACAAGAGCAGCATTTGTACTTAATTTGCAAACACTTTGCAAAAGACTCAGAATAGGATTTTATTTCAAGGATTTTATTCCAAGGATTTTATTCCAAGGATGTCATCATTCAGACAGTTTGTCTCATTTCACTTTTGTCAGCAATTTCATACCAGGTTTCTCTAGTAAACACCAGCCTACCATGAACTCTGCTGCTGCTGAGCAGTGGTGATGTGTTGGCAGTGGAATGTGTTCATCAGTTTTCAGAAATGAAATCAGAAAATATTTACTCAGTGTGAACAGCTGATTATTACACTTCTCTAGCCCTTTGTAAACAGCAATCAAAAAGGGTTACGGAGTTGATACCCTTATCCGACCATACAAACATGCACAGCGGGACTATAAGTTGTTTTTGTTGGAGGATCTGAAAACTACGAGCAATGGAAAATGTAACAGCCCTGTGGTTGACGGTTGCCTGGTAACGAGCTGACGTCAGGGCATGCCTGCTTCAAACAGCTGGGGTTCTTAGCAGCAGCAGCAGCTCTGCTAAAGACCTGTTCCATATGCAATAGACAGGAAGTTCACCAGCCCTTTTTTTCATTTCTCAACACGTTTTTTTTAGTCAGTGATACATCCCATTGTTATGCAGAGGGAAATTACTCATTTGCTAATGAGCCACTGTTTACTTGTGAAAAGTGGAGTACATGAGCATGTTGAACTTATAAGATTCTGCCCACAAAGACACTGTGTGTGGTGCATGTGTAACATTTCAGGACATATGTGCTCCCCAGACCACAGCTTCTTAAAGGAAACCATTACTAAAGCAAACATGACAAGAATGAGCTTTTCATCTGCATAAATTAACCTGTTCCAAATTGGCTTTAGTTCACTGATAATCCTTACTTCAAAAACATTAGTTTAGACTGAATCCAAGAAATAAGAAGAACCCTTCAACTAAGAAGTCTAATGTTAAAAATTATGGTAAACAGATCATGAGGCTGGTTCAGTGCTTTCTTGTACTAGCGTTAGGGTTTACCCCAGCTCTAGTTTACACAGTCAATACACAGTCAGTGACAGTCAATAAGTCTGAATGTAAGATAGTTGCAAATTTGCACTTCAAAATTTCAAGGTGACACTGATGACCAGGATTAGAAGGGATTATAAATGGGATTATGTTTGTTTTTGTTTTTTTTTGCATTAGTTTTGCATTAGTTGTTGCATTAGTTGATCATTAAATGCATAATTAAACTCTTTGGATTTGATTGTTTGATGCTCTTATTTGATTAGATGTATTAGCTACTGCATTTAAAGGCCACTGTTACTTGAGTCCAGCAATAAGGGTAAAGTGTTCAGGATGTGGTTTTGTAACAGATATAAATGCAGTTCTCTAAGGATCTCTGTTTTGTGCTACACATGGGTCACACGTGGAAATGATGGGCTGACGCTTTCCTGTCTTCAGTGAGAGGTTCCTCTCGAGGGTTAAAAGCCACTTCCTGTGATGCCCAGTGGAAAGTTTAACAGCACTGGTGCGGTTGGAGGGTGATTCACTCCTGCGAAACAGTGACATCCCCTTCCTCATGCCTGATATGCTTGCACAGCCGTTATCAAAACAGTGGCATGACCCAGTGCACTGTACACCATACAGCACGACCTCTTCCGCTTTACAGTTTAACACACCGAAAGGCTCTGTATGACAGCCTTATAGGGAAGCACCAGAGCCTGGGGGAGTACACAGAGTTCACAGCACTGGCCAGCATATACAGAAATGTCCTCTGGGACATTCAAAATTTCCTGGCATCCCCCAAAGGAAGACAGTTTAAATGCAGGTCTGATAAACATTTTTTGTATTTTTATCTATTGTTAGGGTTAGTGCACAATTCTGAAAAATGACCTATGATCCTATGGCTGTTTTCTAGTAAGTCATCAAAAATGTCTTGAAGAGTAAACAAGCACAACTTGGTAGTGATGCAGTGTAAAACTGGCTGTTACATGCAAAGTTCTATTCAAACCTCCTGCTAGTGTCTCCCAGGGTGTATACAGGCATCGGAAACTTTTGTGGTTTTGTGCTTTGCTCATCGACAGAAAAGGGGAGGGGGGGAACTCACCTTGAGTACTTTGACCTAGTGCTACTTGAACATGAGTATTATAAATACTATTAATCAGTTTCAGGAGAACAATTGAATCAGTTTTCATAATGTGAGATACATGTAGTCCATTATAATACTGTACTATAATATATAATTCTATATAATACTGTATTATAATACTACAATATATAATTCTATATAATATTGTAATACTATAATATACAATACTATACTTCAATACCACACCATAATATATAATACTATATAATACAATATTATAATACTATATGATAATACTATATTATAATATTATAAAGTAATACTATAATATGTAATACATGCAAAACAGGGGATCCATTACAGTTGTAAAATAGAATGACTTTAATTTCTTCTGTGTAGAGAAGCCAAAACAAACAACAATATATTTTGCATGACTTGAGAAAATTAAGATCTGTTATTTCTTCCATGATTTCCATTCATGACAACTAATTAAAAATGCTAGAAGTCTACAATCATTTCACCTATCCAGTGTAAGAAAGTTTAAAATTCCAGGCAACAGTTTTTGTTATTTGAAAAGCAGGATAATGTCCAGTCATCTATTCCACTGCTTTTTAAAGTAAGAAATTCAGTCGACCATTTGCATGCCACAGGAAAAGTCACATAAATGACATAAATGATGCTTCATGACGTTGAAGCGAGGAGATGACCTCACCAGAAAATAACAGTGCCTTACCTTGTTTTATTTCTCTAACCCTAACTCTACCCTAACCCTAACCCGAGTATCTTGTATATGGCAATGTATATGGTATTTTTATGATAGTTATGACACTGAAGATCAAGTATTGGTCTAATATATTTCTCTCACATAATCAGGTTCTCTCATGTGGAGTTTAAAGAACGTTTAGTATGATGTAGCGCTTTGCTGTTGTGTGAAAGGGGTTTCCATACAGCCTGTGTAATCCAGGCCCAAGGACACAAGCCCATGCATTTGCATTGATCTGATTATTTTTTAAATGCCGTTCAGCAAGAAAACAAATGAGAGGCAGCTGTGCCTCCAGCCCAGGAAAGGACTGGGCTAGGGTTAGGGTTAGGAGCTAATCCTAGGGTTAGGAGCTAACCCTAGCTCCTCACTGCACCTCCACCAGCCTGTTCTCACCATGGCATCAGTGGCCTCACATCTTTGGAATCTCTTTTTCCTGACATTAAGCTTTGTCGCCACGTCAATCATTCTGATCACCAGAGAGATTCAGGTAACCAGAACACTCCATACACACCTAAACATTCCATACAAACCTGAACGGCTTTGTCTTCTTTAAGCTTGTCTTGCTATATGGACCATATAACCATGATCTTAATCAGGTATTGAGGCTATTCTGAGTGCCTTCCTTTGACTGAAAAATGGACTACAGATAATGTAAAAATCCAAGATAATATAAAAAATGTTCATTTACAGTATGGTTGAGCAGTGTCAGTATATACAGTTACTAATTGATATGGATGTGGTGACCCATATTAAATCTGAATGACAGACTAACAGACATTGTTTTACCTAGTATAAAATTGTCACCTGACATAACGTTCACCAATATATGAGTCTACGTTTAATAACATTCACCAATGTACGAGTCTACGTTTAATAACATTCACCAATGTATGAGTCTGCGTTTAATAACATTCACCAATGTATGAGTGTACGTACGTTTAATAACATTCACCAATGTACGAGTCAATGTTTAATATCATTGACCAATTTATGAGTCTATGTTTCATTTTCTAAAACTCACGTTTGCCACTTGTATTTTTTTCAAGTTTCATATCTGCTCCATGGAAAGAATGTCCACACAGGTCTGGTTTGTTTTTCTGCAAATCTTAATTGGTTTAGGGGTGACTAAATTTCTACTTATATCAGGTGCTCTGAAATGATCCAGGATCAGATTAGTGTTTTAACCATAGTAGATCATGGGTTAGGGTTTGTCTTTGAGAGTTTCTTTTTTATATCAGAAGTTTGGTCAGCTTCAAGCACAGCTGCTTTCTGGGGTTTTGTTTCCATTAGGGTGTGTTTAGCCAGCAAATATAGGAACAGAAGAATCTATGGCACATTTAGCTTTTTGACACACATATACACACTTTACTCCTATAGAGCAGTAGATTGTGTCATGTAATTGTAAAAACCCGTTGTCAACAGAGTGAACTGGAATAATAGTTGTGAGTGTATCCAAATAGACAAGGAGGGTATAGATGGTGTTCTGGGTGAAAATAATTCATTCACAATTAGGTAGAGATAGAAAGTTACATAGAAAGTTTATATAGTAAATGAACACAATGTAAAACTGTTACTTCTCTGTTTCAGATAATTTAAATAAAGTAACTGTGTTACTGATAATTTAAGTTAAATTAACTTTAAGTTAATTTAACTTAAATAATAATTTAATTTATTATGATAATTTAAGTTAAATTGACTTTTTTCCAGTTTTTCCAGTCATAAACAGATCAGTCATCAGCTTTTGTCCCTGCACCCTTTTGGCCTGACCTGAGACTGGATTCCAGAGTAAATTCTGTATTTGTTAACAGTGCACTGCAGAACACTGCAGGCTGTTAAAGAGCACTGCAGGCTGTTAGAGAGCATTGCAGGCTGTAACTTCTCATCTGAGCTTTTGTTTGCTCTTCTCTCTACCATCTGGACCTTATTTTCATGCTCGTTACTCAGTGGTAAAAAACAGAAAAAACAGGTGAACTTGATCTGAAAAAAGGTTTGTTAGCTTTGACATAAAACACTTGCAGTAAGACCATCTGGATGAGTCATAACTGAGTAGTATGTACTAGTGAATGCTACATGCTGAGGTAGTTATGCTAACTTAGCATTGGTTTTGTGCATTTTGCTGGTCATGTGGCATTTGTCAAAATGGTGAGGACTGGAGTTGACGGCGCTGAAGGGATCGTCAAATACATGCAAAATATATCTTTGCTTATTTTCCTCAGTGTGGCTTAGAATCCACATCTCTAGTTGTGGTTTAGTCTAATACAGGAAAATTATCTCCCACCAAAAGCACCAAAGTCCTGCTCAAGCAATTGTTTACACTACATGCTAATTTAATTTAATTATTTACACTACATGCTAATTTAATTTATTATTTACACTGCATGCTAATTTATTATTTACACTGCATACTAATTTAATTTACTAATGCTTGTGCTATTTTACTTTGTCATCCTCAACCTTTTTTTGCAAGTTATTTTAAAATGTAAAAAAATCTCACTGTGTCACTGAACAGCATAAATCATGGAAGAAGATCAAGAACATTGTGCACTGGTCACCTTTTATGATGTCCTTCAAGAAGAAGTACCCTTGGATCCAGCTGGCTGGACATGCAGGTAGACTTTGGCAGCAGCCTTCAAACCATATTGTTACATAGTGTTTGCAGAATAGCCAGCTTGCTTAAAAATGACACTGATAATGATTGATGCATGAATTTATAGCTGTGCTGTTATTTATGTTACTTTCATAAAGGCATTGCTGTTTGTTCAACTCAGAAGCTTTGGGAATCCTAGGAGACAGGATCTTAATGTTGTGCTCAGATACTCCAAACCAGCCACATGTATACTCTCCCCTACAAAGCTTGACTAGGTCATTCAAATATCTGCAAGCTGTCAGTAGTTGGTTCACATATATGAGACCTGAAACCTAACCATAACCCTAACAGTAAACAATTAACCCTAATCCTAAAACCTTAACACCAACAACCCTAAAACTTTAACACCAGCAGTAAATGTTAACTGTGAGACCTAACCCTAAATAGCAGTAACTATTAATCCTAATTCCCAATCATAACCCCTAATCCTTGACCCCTCCTCTCTATCTCTCGCAGGCAGTTTCAAGGCAGGAGCTAATGGACGAATCCTGAAGAAGCACTGTGAGTGTGAACAGCGCTGTCTCGACTGGCTGATGAAGGACGTGCTGAAACCATATGTCCCAGCATACCATGGCGACGTGGAGAAGGATGGCGAAAAGTACAACCAAATGGATGACCTGCTAGCCGAGTTTGACCTGCCGTGTGTCATGGACTGCAAGATGGGAGTGAGGTTGGTGCCATACAGGAGAGCTCTATAAAACAAAAGGTGTATAAAAAGGTGTCCCTTAAAAGATTTCACTGAATGTATATGTAAGTGATAGTGGTTTTACCTAAAGACCTCTACTTTCTTTTTATTTTGACCATTACTTAAGTTATGAGCTTTGCTTATTAGTGTTCTATCTTAAGCGTGTTTAATATCATTAGCACTCTAGATTAAGGGTGTTTAACCTTATTAGTGCTCTAGATTAAGGGTGTTTAACCTTATTAGTGCTCTAGATTAAGGGTGTTTATCTCTGAAGACACAAGGTTAAACATTCATAAAGAATGCAATATCCCATTTGTCTGAATACCTTACTCTTCAAACAGTTTCAGTGACTATCTCCACTGTTGAGTTTTATTATCACATACTTAATGAAGTAACAAATGTACATTTTAGTTTGACAGTCCCAATTTTTACTCATCACCTTTGAAATTCAGTACAATTCAGATGTCCTCCCATCTGGGTAGATGCATGTTTCAGTGGTGCAGTATGTTTTTGATATACTAGGAGATGCTAAGAATTCCAATTCCATTCCAGTTGCTCCTGGAAGCTTTGCTGGAATGTGGCTCATACCTGCAGACATGGCCAGATGGTCAGGATATTAATGGAATACTCACAAGCCTTTTCAAAATGAAGCAAAACCTCATGTTGAAGGGTCTGTGTAGTTCTGGAGCCTTTTGGGGGAGGGCAGTTGTGTTTAAAGGATAATAATGAGGGTATGTGAGGGCTTGGGTTTAAAGGATAATAGACATCTAGGTCTCATCAGAACGGATGAGTTTCAGGTTGTCGTGAGTTTGAGATATTTATTTTTTTAACTCTAAAGCCATCATTAGGTAAGTATGCATTCAGTCATATAGTGAGGTAATTATGCCTGTTGTCATAGAGAGTTGAATTAAACCAACACATTTACAGGCTGGTGGTGCTGTACTCTTCACACTTATCATGACACAAATGTTATGATAAGAGGTGCACATACCACATGCTGTTTGTAACTTACTACTGAGAAAGAGCCTAATGTGGTTTCTGTGCAGAACATACCTGGAGGAGGAGCTAACGAAAGCCAGGAAAAAACCTTCTCTGAGGAGTGATATGTATCAGAAGATGATTGAGGTGGATCCAGATGCACCCACTCCCGTGGAACATGAGCAGAAAGCAGTTACTAAACCTCGCTACATGCAGTGGAGAGAGACCATCAGCTCTACTGCTACACTAGGCTTCCGCATTGAGGGGATCAAGGTGACATAGTTATTATCTCCAGTCAGTAATTCCCTGGTTTCTAAACTCTTACTCCTGTATTCAAATGAAAAATGGAGGTATGACTAAAGTACTGGGAACTTGGCAGTGGGAATCAGATAAAGATCAAAATGTTGATGTACTAAACATAAAGAAATATACAGTTTTAAAGAGAAGCATGTTGATGTAGTTTGAATGGAATATTTATACATTTATACATGTTGATGTAGTTTGAATGGAATATTTATACATTTCCTAAACAATCAGCACTAGAATTATAAAAACTGCTGTGTCTGTAATTTAGTGTGTTATTTAGTGTGTTGTTTAGTGTGTTATTTAATGTTATTTATTGTGTTATTTAGCATAACACAACCCACAAAGGATGTGGTTTGGTTTCTTTGACTGATACGGTGGTGCACTGGCCTTTCATTATCAATAGTTTCTCTTGTAAACTATTTAACGAGAATGAGAAGAGTGATATTGAACTATTTAACGAGGAGAAGAAGTGTGAAATTAAACTATTTAACGAGGAGGCAAGGAGTGAAATGAAACAGTTTAACAAGGAGGCAAGGAGTGAAATTAAAAATGAGAAACTGAATTACTGTGCTGGTCCATATTTATATTTTAATTATGTAACGGAATAATCAGGGTAATCTGCCCAGCTGAGTGTGTCTGTCATGGCTGCTCATGGCACCTCCATTGAACAGGACAGCAGTCAATGACAGGTAACCTTGCCTTCAGCCACACACAGTCAGTGACAGGTAACCTTGCCTTCAGCCAGTGGCAGCTGCTATAAATAATGACCAAACCAAATCCATCCTTAAAGTAATGTTAACAAGAAAAAATGCAACTTGGAACTACCGGGCTAACTCAAGTAACTTGAGTAAATTAGTCTAACATTCCAATAAGTTGGGAGAAAAGAGGGCTAGGGCATCCATGTTTGGTCTGTTGTGTAATTTTCCAAAAATATGTATTACAGAGAAACTCCCAGCAGGGTTTGTGAATCGGAAAAGCAGGAGGGCTTTTCCTCTAAGAGTTTTTCTCCTCTCAGAGTTTCCACTTGCATGAGGCCAAGAATGAAGGTTACGGCCTACTCTCTCTCTCTCTCTCTCTCACTCTCTCTCACTCACTCATCTCTCTCACTCTCTCTCACTCTCTCTCTCTCTTTCTTTTACCCCCTCTGTTGTCATGGTATCAGAGGTTGCCCTCAGAAACTGTTGTGTACTGAGTGAGAGTTTGGAGAACAGACAGCTGTTGTTATGTCTGCATGTGAACTCAGTGTCCATATTACGGCTGCAGGTCAGACGTGAATAGGGAAGACTCACTGCCTCGAAGATTAAAGACCTTAATGTTAAACTTTCATAGTTTATTGGACCAAACTGGATTATTGTTTTAATGTTGTTGTATAACTGCAATGTTGTTTTAAGACATTTTGATAAAGACAAAGTTGTAACAGATGTCAGTAGTTATTTCAGTGTATGGAAACATTTTTATTATCCAGTTCATATTGAATGATTTGCTCGTTTTATTTTGTGACTGAATGAAAAACAGGTTATTGCCAAAAATCAAATTTAATTCCTAAAAGTTTTTATTGTGAAGGAGGTTTATAGTGTTTCATGTTAATCCATGGTTACAAATATTCTTTTAACATTTCTAATATTTGCTGTTTTCTTGTCTATTCATAGAAGGAAGATGGAACAGTGAACAGAGACTTTAAAAAGACCAAGAGTCGTGAGCAAGTCACAGAGGCATTCTTTGACTTTGTCAAGGGAAATCTAAATATCCTGGTTAGTGTGCATCTGTTTGTGTGTGTTAGGGCTCTTTGCCAGCATGGAGCTCTCATGGGTAAGGGCCAGATAGCTGGGGGATCCCCCTAAAGACACAATCTCTTAAAGGAGGCCAATTTAGCTTGAGGGCTTTGTGCCTTTCTTCCAGAGATCAGCTCAAGCTTCCTTTGGGGATTGTTCTTTTCGTCATGGCACTGATTTGCATTCTATGTTCATAGTGGTGTTAAATGGCTTTTCTTTGGTCATGGAGAGGATTTTATACCATTTTAATGCAATTTGTTCATTTACGCTTTGCTTAATTGTTTTTCTCTGGTCTTATTCTGCTTTTGAATATAGTCAGCACACACTGTGAGGTTACAGAGTTTAGTGTATTCATTTAGACAGATGTAATAGCGGTGTCCTTCTAGGCAGTTGTAATATCTGCACCTTCGGTCTGTAATACAGTGGTAATATCTGCACCTTCGGTCTGTAATACAGGGTTTCTGTGTATGTTCCTGTTATAAGCTGAAGGGAAAGTAGAAGAAAGAAGCTGTTGTAAAATCAGGGTTTATTTAATGTGTTGCATATTAAATAACCTGGAATGGCTGCATAGATTGGTTGAACAGATGGGTTGTTAAACATTTCCAAAGAAATGTGTTATGACCTGTTTATTAAATACTGTGCTCTTCATGATGGCTTTGTCTAGCTGCGTCACTTTAGAGATGAGAAAAATATCTTTAAACTGTCTATGCTACTACATAATTATATATGTGTCTATATATTCAGTTATTAATGTACTATATAATTATATACGTGTCTATATATTCAGTTATTAATCTTTGTCAACTTTGCTTTTGTTTGGGCAGAATTCCTATCTCATCCGACTAAAGGAACTCAGGGACACCTTGGAAATATCATGTTTTTTTAAGACACATGAGGTATGGAGCATTGTGCTTGTTTACTGTGGGGTTAGTGTTAGGGACTAATCCCATACTGAGTGCCCCTCTGCTGTAGGGGTTAGTGTTAGGCACTAATCCTATACTGAGTGCCCATCTGCTGTAGGGATTAGTGTTAGGGACTATCCCATACTGAGTGGCCCTCTGCTATAGGTGTTAGGGACTAACCCTTATCCCTTATCCGTTACATGGATATATTATTATAATGTACTCATTAAGTATAGTTTTGCATAGTTATGGTTGTGTATATAAATATATGTGACAATGATTTTAATTAGTTTCCCTTGTCTCTGGCTTGTGTTCAGGTGATTGGCAGTTCTCTTCTCTTTGTCCATGACAAGCGGGAGCACGCAAAAGTATGGATGATAGACTTTGGCAAAACCACTCCGCTTCCCAAGGGCCAGACACTGAACCATCGGGTGACCTGGGTAGAGGGCTCCCGGGAGGACGGCTACCTCTGGGGCCTGGAAAACCTTATAGACATTATCAGCCACATGGTGGCGCCAAAGCCTCTTTAGAAAGAGCAGGTCTTCACGTTCTCACAGTCTGTCTCTACTCCCTCTGGGTAGGCCGCACTACAGTACTGGGGTACCACACAAACCTACCCCAATATATCCCCAAAACTGTGCATGTATGTGTTTGTATGTATAGATAAAGATGCTGTACATATAATGTAAAGAGTGTATAGTATGATATTTTCAGAACAGAAGATGTTTTAAGTGGGTGGTCTGTAACTAGTGCTTTATTAATGCCTGAATGTCACACTCCTTTTCCTTCAGTCCTTCAGTGTGCATGTTTGAATAATGGTAGTGATACAATGTGTCATTCTGAATAAGACCATGACATCTTAGACTCCATATATATATAATTCAATGTGTAATTATTTTAGCTTTAGCATTCTTATCTGTACAAATCTAAAATTTCAGGTGTATAACTAGAATTTCATTCAGATAAGTCTAGTTCTCTTTTTAATTTGGAACACTGTTGTTAATTTTTACTTTACATTTGTTATGGTGTAGTTCTTACCTATGTATGATAACTGATGATCTTTGTAGATCTTCGTGTCATGCCTTTGAGATTGTGATACACAGGTGTGGACTGTAGTTCCATATAATGAGATTATGATACATAGGTGTGGACTGTAGTTTTATTTGTGGCTGGTTCCTGTAGTTATTTAATTTCTGTAATTGCAAGAGGTGAGAGTGTGCAGAGCTCTGGAATATCCAGGCAGAGATCCTTAACATATACACACACACACACTCACCCATGCACACACACACACACACACACACATACTTACAGACACACATGTACACACACACACACACTTATAGACACACACATACACAAACTTCCACACGTTGTGGACATTAATGTCGAGTCAGAAATGCATCTCATAAACAACTGAGAAACCAAGTTATAAAAGTCTCAATACAAAAACCCAGTGCCTTTGATCTCTGTACTGTTAACCCATATTGTCAGAAACACAGTATGTTTTATAGTGTAGTTTGCCCAGAATATTTAGCTCAGCTATTAGAATACAATACTGATAACCAAAGATATAGAACCTGGCTTGGGTTAGGGTTAAATTGATAAATCCCTGTAGGGTTAGGGTTAAATTGATAAATCCCTGTAGAATTCCCCCACACAAATAGATTATGAGTGTGATGTAATTTAGTTATTCATTCTAGACTCACATTCAGATGAAGAAAAGTAAAAAAGGGACCTGTTGCTGTGCATCATGTTTGAGGTAATTGGTGTTTGAGTTGCTATTTGCTATGAAAATCTCCCACTCCTGCATATTTATCCTACGGCAACATTTGGATATGATCCAACATAAACAAAGCCTATGGTAACTAACCCTACGGTAACTAACCCTACGGTAACTAACCCTCTGGCAAGGCTAATTTGTGGCTGCATGTAGCAAATCCATGCTGAAAGAAGCATAATGTCATCACATGACTAATAGTGGATAATCTAAAATGAAAGACTACAGTCAGTGTATGGGTTGTTGTTCAGTGTATGTGTTGTTGTTTAGTGTATGAGGTCTTGGGTTGTTGTTTAGTGTATGAGGTGTTGTTCATGCCAGCAGGCTTTCTGCCTCTTTGTTGTTATCCATATCTTAACAACTAAACGGAGGCATTAAGAAACTGAGTATCTGGAACAAATGCTTTGGGAATTAACATGTAGCTCCACATACTGGGCTGTGCTTACTTAGGATTAGGGTTATGGTTAAGGTTAGGGTCATGCACGGTTAGGATTAAGGTTATGGTGATGCATGGTTAGGGTCATACAGGGTTAGGATCATCATGCAGGGTTAGGATCATGCAGGGTTAGGATCATCATGCAGGGTTAGGATCATGCAGGGTTAAGGTGATGCAGGGTTAAGGTGATGCATGATTAGGATCATGTAGAGTTAGGGTGATGCAGGGTTAGGGTCATGTAGGGTTAGGGTCATGTAGGGTTAGGGTCATGTAGGGTTAGGATGAGGGCAATAGATGCTCATTCCCTCAGTCATTCTGGATTTGAGTGCTCTATTACCTGACTTTGCTAAACAAGTAGAAAAGGAAAAATCCAACTTACAGTTCCCAAAATTACAGTCATAGATGGACACAATCATCGAGAGACACACAGTCATAGAAAGGCACAAGATCATAGAGACACAATCATAGAGAGACACAAGTAATTAGTTTTGTCTGTGAAATTGATTTGTGCCTTTTCCTATTTATTCTTGCTTGAAACCAGTGAACAATGCACCTGAAACAAAGAGCCAGCAAGGATCCACCTTAAATACAATGGAAACCATGAACAGAGACCAGAGACTGTTAGCTAAATGTCCAATTAAAGCTTATTTCTTATACAATTTCCTTCTGTAACTAATATTCCCAAAAGTAGAGCTGAACACATCTTGACTCTGAATCCAGTAGTGGAAAGTGTTTGGAGTGTGCGCCACCTGGTGGTTGGTGCTGTGTTATATGGAACAAACAAACATTCTCGTACCACATCTATTTCGAATCGGATTGTGTGAGGTGAAAATGCATGAAAGCTATCAAGGTGTCATACACACAGATATTTATTGTCAGTAACATTTTGCACAAAAACACTAAATGTAGCTTTATGTTTCTTCTTTATAATCTCTTCCTCACTGTAAGTCTAGATTCTAGGAAATTCTAGATTCTTTTTTTTTCTTTAATAAGAAAAGTTATGTGTACACAGGAAGAAATCTAAGGTAGCCCAGTTGCATTAGTTATATTATAATTTTACACCTGTTGATTACCTCCAAAATCCAAAACAAGATGATACAAAATTTATAAAAATGGTTGATGCAAATGATGCAAAACTGCTCTTTCCAGCATCCCAATTCAAGAGTCACTGGAATCCTTTTAAAACTCTGCTCTTTTCAAATTGCTTTTATGCTATAGTCTGTATGTCATATCAGTACTAACAGTCATATAGTCTATATGTCATATCAGTACTATCAGCCATATCAGTTCAGCAGTGCTCTGCTGTATAACTTTAACTTAGTAAATCAACAACTGGTCAAACAACCAACAACCTGAGTGTTTCCTCTCCTCATTTTGAGCTCCATTTAGCAACAGATTCTTGGCACCAGTCTGGAAATGCAGAATAAATTTGTGACAAAATTATTAACAGATTTTGTGAGTCATGTCCAGTTTTAAAGACTAGCTGCCTGTTGTGTAGGGCAATCACTCATTCTTCTTGGAAGAAGATTTAACAAGACAGATTTAACAAGCTCCATGAGCAAAGTGAACAGTTCCATTCCCTGAATAATGTCAACACAAAACCCAAAATGGTAAAACAGCAAGATGAGTGGAAGTTTACCTGTTTGGAAAAATGACAGCAGGAGCTGTTAAGTTAGGAAAGAACAAAGATGGAACAGAGACCAAGGAATGCATGCTGTGCCATAATATATAATATAATTCCTAAATGGGTTTATTTTGGGATTAAGTCCATCATAGAGTTTGTCATTCACAATTTCATTAGGTGTTGAGTTTTAAGCACATTTACAGGTGAATACGAAGAAATGAGAAATATAAGCAACCAAAGTCCTCTGACGTAAAGCAGATGCCTCTCTGTGCCTCTGCATAGTTCCAGTGCCACTGTAATCAGACATGTGTAGCCAGACATCCCCCAGAATTTCTTTTAATTATTGTACATAATTTCTCAAAGTAATATAATTTGTAATATTACAGCTGGATGTCATTATTTTCATTTGATTAGTGTTTATGATTTACACTAATCCTACATTTCCATATTTAATCATCTGAGAGTTATATTAGAGTTAACCATGATCCTACATTTCTTATTTAATCTTGTGATAGAGTTAACCCTAACCCTATTTTATGTTTATTATCATACATACATACTACATATAAGTATTAAGATGTTCATCATCATACATACATACTACATGTAAGTATTGAAGTACTGAAATATTCTGGTGCTCTGTATCTTTGCATTTGGTATAATTGTACTGGTCATATTCTAATGGTCTTTCAAAAATTTAACACTGGTGAACATACAGTACATACATTGCAAAATACGTGATGATCATAATTAGAGAACAGCAATGACTGTAGCACAGATAAAGATTACAACTTAATTTTCTGAAGGTTACAGCAGTCAGTAATCAGTAGGACGTGTACAGACCTTTGCTTTGAATGATTTCAGTACATCTGCAGCCACAGGACATCACTAGTCTCTCACACCACTCTGGTGTGATTTTGGTCCACTCTTCTTCCAGTCTCT
>JAOYMR010000017.1:28691012-28710195 GCA_025802075.1 Tenebrosternarchus preto | reverse complement strand
ACTGATTACCCATGGAGATTCTCTGCATTATCCTGTCCTCTCTTGCATTTGTCTTTTGTGGGCGACCAGCCTTCTTGTGGGACTTGAATGAGTTTGTGATGTAAAGATGCAATATTCTAGAAATCACTTGGAACAACCAACTTCTCTTGCTATGGCTGATAGTTTCACCCCTTTGGCCTTCATCTGGACAACCTGTTCCCGGAGGGTTTCAGTCACTTTGGAACGGCTCACCATTTTTGCAAAGTCAGTGAAAACGGGAAAGTTAGGCTGCCAGTTTATAAAAGGTATGTCAGATTAAGGAAATTAGCACCAGGTGCCAAATTAACACCAATAACTTGCAGGTATCTGAAAGTGCTCTCTAATTTTGATCAGTGTTCTTTTTCAATAATATCATTTTAGTTTTTTATTCTGTGCTTTAGAATATATACAATTTAAGAAGTCAGCGGGATTTAGAATTAAATCCAACATTTTCTGTCTTGCAGACTTCGGGCTCTGTCACGGGAGAGCCCCAGAGAGCTGTAAAAAGCCGACAGGACTCAACGTGTGTTTAAGTAAAAAACCGTTTATTTTCGGTTTCGTTTAAACACGGATCAACGTTCCGACAATACGTTGATCTCCCACATCGACAAAGACTGTGCGACACATACACGCTTTTATACACTCGCCCTGACAAGACACAGGTGAAGCGTATAACAACCACAACAAGAACAATCACACGTCACACCCACAACACCCAGACGTACACACGCTTCACTAGATCGTCAAGACAAGCGAACACACCCCCACACAGACACGCCCACACAGACACGAGACAGGGGAGGGGGCCTGGACGGCCCAGGAAGAAGACTTCCGTTTTATCACCATTAAGGTGGAGGAAATTTTGTGACATCCAATCGTTCACATCTCTTACACAGGCTTAAATTTTCTCTAGCCTGGGTCTGTCATCAGGTTTGGCTGATATGTATACATTTACATTTACATTTCTGGCATTTGGCAGACGCTCTTATCCAGAGCGACTTACAGAGTGTTTGTATATATGTATGTGTGTTTGTATGTTTGTGTGTGTTTGTATGTGTGTATGCATGTATGTATGCATGTATGTATGTATGTTTTTATGTTTGTATGTATGTTTGTATGTGGGTCTGTATGTATGTATGTATGTTTGTATGTGGGTCTGTATGTATGTATGTATGTATGTTTGTATGTATGCCTCTCTCTACCCAGGCTATAGATATATATGTTTTACCAAGAAGTAATTGGGTGCCCTTTCAAGGACCAAAGTAAGTTGTAGTCGTCTGCTGGTAGCTAATGACCTGTGTCTGACGCTTGGCTGAACTCCAACCATAGTTTCATGAACCTCAGGCTGCTCAGCGTCAGGCTGTAGCACAAATGCCACTGTAATACCTCAGCTCAACAACCAAAACAAAGTCTTATATGGTAATTATAGACATATTTTATTAGATATAGAACCTTTTAAGGTTACAGTAATGCAATGATGTATATCTTTAATTTCAGTAATTACATTTGTGTATAACGGCTCATTGTCCTCAATGACCCCCCTCCCCAATTTGACTTTTTGTTGCAAACAAAAGATGAACAGAACAGAATGGTTTACAAATGACTAAATTGTTTTACTTTGTACCACAAACCTTTCAATACAACTAACACATTCATATTCACACACACACACTTTTTGTGAATCTTCAGGATATTAGAATTATGTAGTGCATAAGTAAATTTTTCAGACCGTTTCAAGTTTCAAGTCAAGAAATGTTTTGTAAATGTATTACAAATAAATGTTTTTTTTACATCCTTTATTATGACACGCACTATTAATCTCTGGTGTGTCCTGCTTCTATGAGTAGTCCTTAAAATGTTTTTACAACTTAACTTCATATTTGGTTATATTAATTGATTCATATTTGGTTAAAATTAATTGACTGGGAATAGCTAGGAAAAGCATTGTAATTTCTATATAACTGAAAAACACAAAACTGGGAAACATGAAATGGTTTGAAATCTTTCTTTACGCTTTGCATGTTAACTACCTGTACATAAAAAAATTAAGCCTAATCCTAAAACCTAACCTTATTATCCTCACTAATCAAAAATATTTATTTTTTCCTTTCCAGTTTTAGAAAGGGTTACCTACTTTGTCAGGACCAGATAAATAGTTGTAACAAGGTAAAATAGTTTTAAAAGAAACATTATATACTGCATAGACATGAAATATTTATCCTGAAAATTTACATAAACATAGACATGTACAATTGTGGTGTGGGCTGATACCATAATTCAATAATAATACGGAAATTTTGCTGTTTAAATAACACACCCTGAAGAATTTGAAATTAAATATATTCTTTGTACACTGAAAGACAAATTATACATATCATTTCTGTTTGCTTTTGTAGTTATTTACCTATGTTAAAGTTAGAAATGAAAATGACAAAAACAAATGCTATTAATTAATTAATTCTGAACAAATGTATCATTTTCCAGGGTTACTCTTAAATATAACATTTTCACCATTTTACCTTTTGCCAATCACATTAATTAATAATAATTAATCATATTAAGAATAATTAATTACATTCTTGATAAGTTGATCATAACAATTGTCTAACATTATATCTTCACTAAACAACAACCAATAAATTACATAGTGTTACATTTGTTTGGGTTTGAGGTCAAAATAATTGAGTCAAACACTGTTTAATATGTGACACATGGTATCTAACCCTAACTTGCACGGTATCTAACCCTAACCCACACTGTATCTAACCCTAATCCTAACCCACACTGTATCCAACCCTAACCCTAACTCACACGGTATCTAACCCTAACCCACACTGTATCCAATTCTAACCCTAACCCACGTGGTATCTATGCAGAACACGTTTTTTGTTATACAAAATAACTTAATAAATAAATAGCACACACTGCCCTGTTTTTGTAGCCTAGTTATAAACTTAGAGGGTAATGGTGTGCTAAAAAGTGTGAAAAAAATATCTACACTACAGAGTGGGACAAACCTTTAGTACCTATACTGTTGTGATACACATCAATGATATATAAAAACAGAGTGTAAAGTGTGTTAAGTACTTATACTATTCTGGTTGCACTATAAGAAGTGGGGTCATGGTGCAGGGTAACATTGTTTTGCATCACTAAACATCTCATTAAACCACTTCATTAAATACCCATTAGATGCTCTGTGCATACATGCTTTACATACTAAACCAGTTTAGTTGTTATTCATGTAGCATATGCTTTTGTAAAGGCAGCACACATCCTACACTCCTAGTATGGTGAGGTAGGACAGAAGACAAATTAAATATTTTCCCCAGACAACAGTGGATGAGTTTAGCACACAGACAGTTGGCACAATAGCATTTTCTGGTAATATTCACAGGGACTTCAGGGACACTGTACAGCCATCCTTCTGGTAGCCTTGATTCCCACCAGGTTGAAAAGCTGCCTGCTCTACTTTCGCTTCACCAGGAATCTCCCCTCACACCTCCATCTGTGCTGGGGGCCATGCTGCTGAAAAAGCGTCCACTGGTGCCACCTCAGAGCTGCTGAGCAGCTGTCTGCTCCCGGTAACCTGGGGGGAGAATAACAGGGTGACTGATTAAAGTGTCTAGAAGAGAAGCACTTTGTGTGACCTAGTGTTGGCTGGTCTTGATGCAAACAGCAGCTTCCCCAGTTTCCAAACACTGGATATTTGTGGAAGCCTTAAAATAAAAACAAGACCAACAGAAATAAAAACTGGACTAATAGATCTCTTCAGAACCTAGTAAATGTATAAATATACATTTACTGTGCTTGTTGATGATTAAATCAGCTCTATTCTCTAAAAAAGTTCTGATTTATGCAGGTGAGGTGCTGGAGAGATGCTGTGCTAGAGATGCTAACCCTAACCCTGGAGCTGCTACCCTGCACTGTATTACTACACCATCTTACAAAGACCGTGATCCCTTTTCACATACACAGAAATATTATTCTAGCACAACATAAACCTCAGTCTTGTTATTTAGATTGAGTTCTCAAATTTTACCCACTTGGCCCCCAAATCAGAAGATGGCATTACATATAGATGTAAGATCACAGATAATTAAGATTTTTAACTCTTATTAATACATGATTACTGGATGAATTTGAAATAAAGGCTGATTCTCACATAACATGCCACATGTCCAGCAGACACTAGCAAAAAACAGTGGGTGTGTTTCGCCTCTCTGCCTCTACAAAGCTCTTATGAAGAGCAACTGTGAAGACATTTCTCAACAACAAGGAGATCAAATGGCCTGTGAAAGAGACTGACAGATGGGAAGTGGTGGGAGGCTCTTCAACAGAGACAGACAAACATGAACAGTCTGCAACGGAGGTGAAAGGTGTGGCTGGTCCAGACCTTCATCAAAGCAACAGCTTTTGTACCACTGAAGAACACTTGTGATACACTTTTGTACCACTGAAGAACACTTGTGACACATTTTTCAAATAAATATCACAGGAAGTATTATGAAACAATAGTGTCAGAATGATACTTACCTTCAGAGACTTTAGAATAAAGCAGGCCAGCATGTAAAGAAGAAAATGGGCAGATTATTTTCGTTCATTCCTCATAGTCTACAAGAACAGGGTGTTGAATTCTGTCTAATTTGTTCAGTCCATAAAACAAAAGAAAGACAAAGCTATGTTTGAAGAATTTAGGAGAGATTAAATAAAAAAATTGCATAGCTGTTAAACCAGGGAAAAAGATTTACATTACTTCCATTTACATTACATTACATTCAAAATTGGTATACGATGTTACACCAGGAAAATACATTTACATTTAGAGTACTTGGCAGATGTCCTTGTCCAGACAGAAAGAGTGTTCTGTTATCACAACAGCCTATACATAGAGATTACTGAGCTACTGCATTCAAGATATATTACTGAACTACTGTATTCAAGATAGATATATTCTAATATCTGTAATTGTTCAAGGGGACTCAGAAGGCCAGAGATGTTTAAAAAAATTAACGAGAAACTGATGACACGTGAATATGAACAAAAAAAGCTGATGGCAGTGCCAATCACTTGGACTTAAATATTCTCATTCATTATAATGTATACGCCAAAACCTTCCATTTTCAGTATGGTGGTATTTAACATACAGTAGTGTATGTTGAAATAAGACTCGTACAGAATATATATTCTCCATATAGTATATATGAAATAAGGGTTAGTTATTAACAGACTTGTGTATTTTTAGAATCATGCGTTATGCTTACTTGCGAGGATAACCATGTCCATTCCCCAGAATATACTCATTATCCAGCCAACCATGACCACAGCAGTGAGGATCTGGATGAACGCAGCTGCAATGTTCAGACAGAACACACAGCACACGTGCTGGTCTGGCAGATCTGTCCTGGCACCACAAAACACTGCAAATGCTGAGATGAATGTACCTGGACAGTCAGACGTGGATTGTTACTAAGATCCTCTTAAAGGAATACTTTGCCTAAAACTATTAACATGACTAACAGTGAATGAAAACTAGTTAGCTGGGTTCATTTAGAATACAAAATACGAACTAATCCAGAAGTCTTAAAACATTATTAATAATGTTAGCATTTTTCTGATGAGGTTATTCTTTTAATGTAGAGTGGTAGATAACTGCAGCTAGAGGTTAAAAATGTTTTATTAGAATTGATCATGCTTTAACCATCCACCTCCTACTTATCCAGATGCAGATGAAGGATTAATCAACTGGATGGAGGCATCAGCACCACTGGTTCCCTCCCGCCCTGCTGTGGCAAAGCCCCGGACTTTGCCATAGCTTATTTACTACTCTGCTTTTTTTCCCTATATATTTATCTTGTTGTCATGGTGACCGGTGTCGGTCAGAAGAGGATGGGCTCCCCCCTTGAGTCTTGGTTCCTCCCAAGGTTTCTTCCTCACGCTCTTACGGAGATTTTCCTTACCACTGTTGCCCTGGGCTTGATCACTGGTGGCTAGGACTCGAACACTTGTAAAGCTGCTTTGAGACAACATCTCTTTATATAAATAAACTTGATTTGATTAGATTTTAAGCACTCATAAAGGGTTAGGTTAGGGTTGGGGTTAGTGAATCCAAGTGAATCAATACTAAGGATAATATATAATTACTAATGATCATATAGGACTATATGTGACCCAAGTGAATACAGTTTTACAAATGTTTAATAATCCATTTCTGTTTTCAAAAGCAGAATATGACACTGAAGGAATTCTACCATATAACAAAAAGCTAAAGCTAAAGCTAAGCTCTCTAAATAAACCTCAAACATCAAAAACAAAAAAAAATTAGTGATATTATTAGTTACTGGAAAATGATGTGAAATGAATAACAAATATTTCTTTACATGCCTAAACAAAGTTTTGAAACATTTGGAACATTTTGAAATATCTTTAACCTAAACTGATTATGTGATCTTAAAAAATAAAAGAAAGACAAACAAACACACACAACACCTAAAAATAAAAGGAAAAATAAAAAGGTCTCAGTTGTACTGCAGAGAGACTGTTGCACTATTTATGGGAGTTCAGTTACTGGTATCACTGCAAAGGTTAATGTTCTAAAAAGAGCCATCCTCCATGTTGATAGATGATTTCCAGCAGAACATTTTTGTCAGGAAAGTAAAGTGTTGTGTGAAATGGAAGCTGTAACACAAAGTAGAGCATGTTTATGTATGTTTATGTATGTTGCATGACAATGCACACGTGGAGCTGAGTTTAAGTAGGCAGATGATCATAAAGTGTAATATTAAGATCAACTTCCTGTGGCACTGGCAAAGATTTCACTGCATCTAATGGATAATAGTGGACATTAATCCTGAAGTAAAAATCTGACCTGGGATTAGATGAAGCCTCAGAATAATAGAGTGAGAGTCCTGCAGGAAACATCTAGCTAACCCTAACTGTAACCCTAACCCTAACTGTAACCCTAACCTTAACTCTAACCATAACCCTTGCTCTTTCTTATACCACTTTACCATCAGTGCTGGTGCCAGTTCCTCCTACAAACCTTTTAAGGATGGACTCACGTTTACACTGATCTGAGAGTCCAGTGGTTATGTATGTGGATGTAAGCGTTCAATCATCCAGAAACAGAAGTTGGAAGACTTTGTATAATCTACATAGTGGAATGTTTTTTCTTTTATTTCTCGTGAGGATCATATTGCAAGTAATATATTTGTTTCATATGCGGATATCTGATGATTTATTACTGTTTTACTGACTGTTTTCATGCTTTTAGCTGTAAATGGTGGGTGAACAACTTTACAAGGTAATACCAGGACCCTGCCCTTCATCCGCTTGAATCGCAGGTTTGCTGGCTCCCAAACCAGCAAGATTATGGGGCCAGAATGGCACTCACTTCTCTAGCCTTGCTTTGGAAAAGCATGTTACTGTTCAGGATTTTGGCACCAACACTTCCATCAGCACAGACACCAGTACCATCACTGACACCAGCACCAGAACCAACACCAGCACAGACACCAGCCCCAGAAACGACACCAGAACTGACACCATCACTGACACCAGCACCATCACTGACACCAACACTAGCATCAACACCAGCACAAGTACCGACACTAACACCAGCACCGTGCCAGTGGAAAAGTGCTCTCAGTGATATGATTCCACCCACAAGGTTTTTATTTTGGCTCAGTTTTGCATTTGGACATCCATTTCCACTGTTGTTCTGTTACACTGTTTCTCTTTGTCTTATAATAATTAAAACTGACATTTTAATACATATCTTCATATGTATTAGGTATATTCACACTTTCATATCTTCATAGGTGTATTCATACTTTCATATCTTCATAGGTATATTCATACTTTAAAGAATGTAAGAGCATGGAAGGTTTGGAAGAAATATTTTCTTATCTGAGCAAGTATTTCCCCAAATAACACATACCTTCCTCTTGACTTCACTGTCACTCTTGTTCCTGCATTCTGACTCCATTCCCTCCTGTTTTTGGTTTTCATCTATATGGATGTGTGAGCATCACTTGTGTGTGTAACTGAGTGGAGCTGATGGGTTTGGACATTAATGACACTCTAATTATTTCCAGCGACCAATTCTCCCATTTTGTACATCCTCTCACATTGTGCCTTTCTCTCTCTCTCTCTTGGTCTCTCTCTCTCTGTCTATCTATCTCTCCGTCTCTGTCTCTCTCTCTCACATACACACGTCCTTTCGGTAGAAGGCTGTCCAGCATGGTCATGAAACACTGCTGTGAGAGACGCCTACCATTTGCTGATACAGTGATGTGTTGGCCTGAGATGGAACAGATCTGGTGAGGGTTTCTCGTCCTTACACATTAGGCTTCTGATGATGGTAATTTTCCACAGCATTGTTCAATAGAGTGCCAACTGCAAGTGTGGGAGGTTAATTATCCACTTTAATCCTGTATTCTCAGGAACAGAAATGCTCACTCAGTGTGCTTTGCCTTAGACACTTGTGAAAGTGTTAGGAGGTTGTCTACTGTGGGGAAGCAGATTTTTGGTGCTGTATCTTGTGTAGTTTGTAAGATATTGGTTATGCAAGTACCCTGAATAAATCTAGTAATGACTCTGACACCTGCAGAAAGGAAAAACAAAAAATGAAGACCTACTGCTCTCATATGAATCAGTGCTCTCTCATATGAATCAGTCCTCACTCATATGAAACAGTCCGCACTCATATGAATCAGTCCTCTCTTATATGAATCAGTCCTTTCGTATAAACCATCCTCTCTCATATGAAACAGTCCTCACTCATATGAATCAGTCCTCTTTCATATAAACCGTCCTCTCTCATATGAAACAGTCCTCTCTCGTATGAATCAGTCCTCTTCAGTCTGGCCAGCAGGGTGGTTCTAAATGCTCTGCAGCACTGTAAAATCAATGTGGAACTTGTTGATACTCCTCTCACAGATGTTTTAACAACCTGTTATTAACACTTGGATACTTGTACCTTAATTTAAATAGGTCAGCAGATAGACATCACTGGATTTTCAAACAGCTTCTACTAACCCAAACCCTCTACTGGACACAAAGTACTGAAGCAGATGCCTAGACTCATAGATACCTGGTGTACATCCTCCATTATTTGCCTCTAAGTCTACAGTAACTCCACACCTGTCTGTGGTGAGAAGATTCCCACAAGCCTGTAAGGGTTATAAATCAATTACAAGCACTTTGAATTACCACTGTGTACACAAAGTACTATATAATTAAAACTGCCTTGCCTCACCTACAAAATTAAGGCTTTTGACTTCAGTGATTTGAATGTTTGAGGAAAATGGTTTGGTTCAGACCAGGGAGCAGAAGAGTAAAATAGAGACTGACGGCACAAGAGAGGGTTAGGGTTAGGGTTAGGGTGAGAGGGTTAGGGTCGGGTGAGAGGGTTAGGGTTAGGGTTAGCTTAGGGTGAGAGGGTTACGGTTAGGGGTAGTGTAGGGTGAGAGGGTTAGGGTAGGGTAGGATGAGAAGGTTAGGGTTAGCGTAGAGTGAGAGGGTTAGGTTAAGGGTGAGAGGGTTAGGGGTTAGGGTTAGGGTAGGGTGAGAGGGTTAGGGTTAGCGTAGAGTGAGAGGGTTAGGTTAAGGGTGAGAGGGTTAGGGGGTTAGGGTTAGGGTAGAGTGAGAGGGTTAGGGTTAGGGTAGGGTGAGAGGGTTAGGGTTAGAATAAGACGATGGAATCAGGCTTGAGGTTGAGCCAGAACGTGAAAGCTTCACAGGACGAGACAGTGGCCTCAATTTATGATGCTAAAATGTGGAATGTGTACATGACAGTGACATTGCACTCTTGGTGAGTTATTACAGTAAACTGTAGAAAATATTAAGACATGATGAAATTTAAGCACAGTTTTGAATTTTAGAACCAATTTGGAAAGAAGTGATTTGGTATCTCAAGAATGCAAGAAAGGTCTAAAAGACTTAAATAAACACCATCATATTACATTATCATACTTTCTTTACTAAAATCTAATGACATTTTCAAAAGACCCTAGGTGAACTCTGAGTAAAAGCAGATGTATATTTCTATGATGGCTGCAGCCTTGAATCACCATCCTCAGTATGTTAATGGCTGTGACGTGCTAATGTGCATCTGTGCAGTGTCAGTATGTAGTGTTACTAAAACCAGGACAAGTGAATAACAAGCTCTTTATTAATCACATTCATCTGTGTATCTTAGCATGTGAACTTGCTACTCGGTGTTTGTTTTGGCATGTGAATAATGTTAAAACACTGGGGGTTAAAGCTGGGACGATAATAATTTTAACTATTCTAGTTGAGATAATTACCTGCAATCACAAACAGAGATTTGACTTTGTATTTCAGTGCAATACTAAACCAATTATATATATTATAAGGCTAGGGTTAGAAAATTATAGATATCTAAGACTGGTCAGTGCTCTCAAAGTGAAAATACATACCAGAGTAATATGATTATACTTGTAAGATTAAAATTTTTTGGTTAGCTACATGGACAAATAAAACAGAAATAGCTATTTTAAAATTCTCAATAAAGACAATTTTACAATTTATCATCTAATCATTTATCATGTAATCCAATCAGTGGCCCCTAATCCCCAAGGTTGTGGACCGGTACAAGTCCGTGGGTCAGTTGGTACTGAGCCATACAGAAAGAATACATAACTTACACTATTTACATTATTTGAACAAAAAACAAACGTCTTTGGAAAGATTCTTTGTGCAAATAGCCAGTGAGGAGACAGAAGAAGAGCCTACGACTTCAAAGAAAAAGAAAGCTGCATTTAACAGACAATACCAGGAGTCCTACCTAGAAAATACCAATTTTTATGCTGGTCGTATCATTTTATTTGTTGTATTTAACCACCACACCTTAATGGCCAGTCCGTGAAAATATTGTCTTGTGGCGCAAAAACGGTTGGGGGACCACTGACCTAAATGACAACTGATCATCTAAAGTGTCTTATGAGATTGTGTCCCATGTACAGAATTAGTAATCTGGGTTTTCTTTAATCTTACTGGCATACACCATGGTTGAAGCAGCCTTTCAGTAGCATCTGCTGTCATGGCAACTGAAAGAGCAACAGCTAGTACAACAGGTCTCCTGTACTCTTCACAGCGCTAGTACAGCACTAGTGCAACAGGTCTCCTGTACTCTTCACAGCGCTAGTACAACGATAGTACAACAGGTCTCATGTACTCTTCACAGCGCTAGTACAACACTAGTACAACAGGTCTCCTGTACTCTTCACAGCGCTAGTACAACAGGTCTCCTATAGTCTTCATATATCCTATACTCCTATACTCGCATAGCCAAATAAATTGATATACAGTAGATAGCACATATAAATCTATTCAAATAAAGTTGACTCATTCTTTCCAAATGAAATGAACCTCAACGACACAGTATTAAGAAAAATGGGTTAGTAGTTGTTTATAACTCAGTAGTTGTTTATAACTCAGACAGATTTACCTGATTCCAGCCAGCTAAGGCGGGCATCTGTATACATGGAGAGCACACTGTCCCATGACACAATACCCTGCAAATCAGCAACATTGGATACAGAGACCAAGAGTGTCAGTAGTGCTTCTCTAAATGGAGAAAGAGCATAGGGGACTCTGACACTTTCATTTCTGTCATCCAAACCCTAACCCTACTCAAACCCTACCCTAACCCTAACATCTGTCTCTAGCTTAGATGGCACAAGCTGAGGTTAAGTCAGCTGTTTTTCACAGCACTAAAAGGCAACACATAAAATAAACATATTTTTTATATGTGTTTTTAAGGTTAAATATATTTGCGTTCTGCTGCAGATGGGCTGTGCTAACATATTCTCCACAGTTTGCATTCACTGTGCTATAATTATGTTAGGTTATGTTTGTATTTTTGGTTGAATCATTTATACAACTGGCTAAAGTCTTTATACTGGACATCCTATTTGTCAGGATGATCAAGGACATTTGAAAATAACATAATGCACTGGTGTATAAAAGAAAGCATGTCTCCATGTGTCCAGGACCAGCTTCACCTGTCCTTCCTGGTGTAGTGTGAAACCTGAGCAATAATACCTTACAGGGACACAACAAAATAAGATTAAAGATAAACTCAGACAGAGGAATTCTGATGGCTAGGGTTAGAGTTAGGAGTAGGGCACAGATGGATATAAATCACAGTCATTGGTGGCAGAACAGAACAGGAGGACGAGCTTTGCATCTTCCAGTGAGAAACTTTACTAAAAATACACAGTGACCAGGCTTGGGTAGGGGTTAGTTAGAAACTACATATTTCCCATGACCTGATTACATTCACCCTAACAGTGTGCACATACACACACACACACACACACACACACACACAATGGATCTGTGATAGCAGGGTTAGGGTTAGAATATTTGCAGTGTTTTGTTTCAGTATGCTTACTAAAATAACCTGATAGTATTATCTTTTTTTCACACATAGCATTATTTTCACCCATTGGTTTAGGGTTATCCTACCCCTAGTGGCCAGGGAGGGAAATGGTCCTGGAACATATAGACCAGAAAAATTCAAATTCCAGTCCTGATGAACTACAGAATGATGATGAACTACAAAAGTGGCATCCAAATCCCAGTCTAAGTCTTACTGGTGCACTATAGCAGAGATTCCTGTTCACAAGGTCCAGGTCCTACAGGTGTTCCACTCCCCTGTGAGCTTGAAGTCAGGTGTGATGACAAAGTGGCCAACTAGTTACATTAATAAGTTAATAAACTACAAGGAATTACAAAATCCTGGGCAAGCAATGAAATTAAAGATCCAGATTTGACTACGACTAATATAGAGTGTATGCATGTGATGTCACTGTTATGTCCACTGAGTGGCAGTGCGAGCAACTGGACAAATGGATTCAGTGAAGCATTCACAAATATCTCTGGACAAATGGATTCAGTGAAGCATTCACAAATATCTGTGGACAAATTAATTCAGTGAAGGATTCATTCACAAATATATCTGTACAAATGGATTCAATGAAGCTTTCATTCACAAATATCTCTGCCAAAAGCTAAAGAAACGAGAAGATCTTATTCACTAGTATTACAAACCCAGCATGGACAGCTAGCAAGATTTGTAGATTTGTAAGTTGCAGAAACATTAAAGATCATTTCTATTTTATGTTAGAATTAATGATGACATCAGAGGACAGGTTAATTTACACAAAGGGTTAGGGTGGAAGGGTTTTAACCAAGTACTAAAAAGGAGCAATTAAGACCATGAAAACCATGAAAAGACAAGGGAGTCCTTAGACAAGAGGGTTAGGGTTAACCCAGGGTTAAATCCCAGACCTAACCCTAACCCTTAGACAAGAGGGTTAGGGTTAACCCAGGGTTAAATCCCAGGCCTAACCCTAACCCTTAGACAAGAGGGTTAGGGTTAACCCAGGGTTAAATCCCAGGCCTAACCCTAACCCTTAGACAAGAGGGTTACTTTCTGGCTCCCTAGAGGTCTACAGTAGATATAGAAAGGAAAGTATGAGGATTTTAGGATGAAAAGCAGAAGCAAATAACAAAAAAAAAAAATTACATTTTTACCCTGAAGGTGAAGCTCTCAACCCTGAAGCAAAGGTGGAAATAAAGCACTGTGTTGCCTAGATAAAAATCTGTAGTAACAATTTGTCAGTTGATTCTCAAACATAACTTTACCCATTGTTTTACACAATTGCTGTAAAGTATATCAAAAATGCCAAAAGACAACTTGTAGTTGTTTGGATCTAATATATTTATATATTTCAGCAAAACTTTGACCATCCTCAAAAAAATAATGGCCTACAGACTCTCCTAGTCCACAAATATACTGTGCGTTTAAGCAGTTGTTATTCATTAGATGTGGGATTACAATACATATTTCACAATATTATACAACAAATATTCATATAGTATTATGAAATAATACAATTTCATAAACTCGTTTATTTTTATTGATAGCATTAGATGGAACATTAATTAACAACTTAATTAATACATAAAGAAGACTTTCTGATGGAATAGTGGGCTTCGATATAAAGAAGTTAACCAGACTCTTGAAATAACCTCTTTTAAAAAGTCTACACACATACACACAATCGCGCTATATAGTAATTCTCGCGCACAGTTTTTTGTTACGTACCCAGTCCAGGAACAAACGTGTTGAGAAATAAGCAAAGCACAGCCACGGGGAAAGGCATGCAGGGTATAGCTGCGCGTAACCGTCCCTTCTTCTCCCGAACTTGGACAACAACTCCACTGGTAGAGGAAGAAACTCCTTTCTCGTGCATCTCCGTGTCTTTCTGCTCCATTCTGTTTTTAAATATAAGTGAATTCCCGAAAATCGTCGGACTAAACTGGACTGCCAACCGCACTCAGAACTTACCCCAAGCAAAGCGCGTGCACGCTGTCACTACTGTACACAACAGTCCCTGTGTTCACACTACTACGCCTGGCTCGCTTAACACAGATTTGGGAGCAGTAGCGGACGAGCGCGTTGTTTTAGATTGCACGGTTTCTTTTAAAGTGACAGTCACGGTGCTCGCAGAGATTCTACAACGTTTACGTTTAACGGTACAATGATCTAACTTATAAATTCATTGCATAATGTAAACACTGTAGAACATTGTGGATTAAACATAGCAATCATATATTATATCTGGCTAATTACAGCAACATTGTGATGTGTGACATTTTGCATATACAAATACAAGAATTGTTAAATAATAATAGTTGATATGATTGATTATTATTACCATTGATATAATAGCTACTAATCATGTTTTAGTATACTGCAGTATACTGAAGAGGCAAAAAGCAGAAACATATATGTTTGTTAAGTGTGATACAATGCATGGTGCACTCACACACACACACAGACACACACACACATACAGAAACTGTTAAAAGGGACGTGTTGTCATAAACTAGCAGTGGGCGTGAGCAACTTGCTTTGCCTGCCAGTTGCTCTGAGTGACATCCAGCAGTGAATATTAACCACAGGGACGGCACAGGATCCGGCAGTGTACATCAACCACAGGGACGGCACAGGATCCAGCAGTGAATATCAACCACAGGGACGGCACAGGATCCAGCAGTGAATATCAACCACAGGGACGGCACAGGATCCAGCAGTGTACATCAACCACAGGGACGGCACAGGATTCTGTTTAGTTTACTCTGGTTCTGCCACATTTGCTCTATTATTATACAGCATCTATCAACCCTGTAAGAACATATTTGTGTGGGGCATGGCGTTTGGTGGCATCTGATGTTAAGGTCAGGGTTAAAGGTTAATTATTCTACTGGGATTAGGGTTAAAGGTTACACATTCCACTGCGGTCAGGGTTAAAGGTTAAATATACTACTGGGGTTAGGGTTGAAGGTTAAATATTCTACTGTGGTCAGGGTTAAAGGTTAAATATTCTACTAGGGTTAGGGTTATAGGTTAAATGGTTAGGTTTAAAAGGTAAATGTGTTTTTCTATGAAATCATGTGGTGATTGTGATAAAATGGCTGCATTACTGTAGAAAAAATTTATGAGGTAGTGTGGCACATACCTCAGCCTCTACAATGAATTCAAATGCCCTGTGTTTGACTGTTTCTACATATATCAGGAGTAAATCACCAGAAACCTTGAATTTACACAATATCAAATATACAATGGCTGTCCAAAACATTAGACATATAAAGAAAATCTATCTGTATGTAGTAATGTAGTTTTGTCATGTGATGCTTGATGGGATATGTGTTCTGGTCCATTGGGGAAAAGGCTATTCTATTGAAATACTTAAAAAAGACTCCTGGTATTGAATGCAATTGTCTGTTCTCAATAAATATTCATAAGCCTGCCCCCCTCTCAGAGAGGAAGCCAGTCTTTATCACTACCAGGTCGCCTAGCAACTGAGAGTATTCTTGGTGGATGTGGTCAATGTGACAACATTTCTTTAATAGAATCAGAAGATATTGAACAAAGTGTAGGCAAACATGGAATTTTATGAGTCATTAGGGTTTACACTATCTGGCTGAAATGTTGATACTACATAAAATTGCAAATAAAATCATTAAAATACTACTAACATAAAACATGTGCAAGAACACGCAGGATAAATCATTAAAATAGTGATTTAGTGAAAATAGTGAAAGCAGTGATTATTAGGATAGTGAGGGTTAGGGTAGTGATTATTAGGAAAGTGAGGGTTAGGGTAGTGATGGTTAGGGTAGTGATTATTAGGATAGTGATGGTTAGGGTAGTGATTATTAGGATAGTGATTATTAGGATAGTGATTATTAGGACAGTGATGGTTAGGGTAGTGATGGTTAGGGTAGTGATTATTAGGATAGTGATGGTTAGGGTAGTGATTATTAGGAAAGTGATGGTTAGGGTAGTGATGGTTAGGGTAGTGATTATTAGGACAGTGATGGTTAGGGTGGTGATTATTAGGATAGTGATTATTAGGACAGTGATGGTTAGGGTAGTGATTATTAGCATAGTGAGGGTTAGGGTAGTGAGGGTTACACATTACATAATTATAGTATGTGAGACAAATTTCTAAAGAAACGCATTTCTTTATATCCATTTTATCTTGCAAACATATTACCTGAACTCTTAAAAGTACTGTTTGGCTCCCAGGAGCTCTTGCATTTTACTCATCCAGCGATGCTGAGTTTAAACTTGAAATAGATATTTAGGTGTATTTTGTTAAAGAATATGTTGCCTTTGACACCAAGCTAAGCTATATTTCACAGAGGTCAAATATATTTCAATGTCCCTGCATGTCTTCATAGTTCAGCTTTAATGCTTTAATGTAATTTTTCATTCCTTGTCTGAGAAACTTGAATATTGAATTTTCACTTTATGACATCTGTGCACTGACTGGTACATTATTATTAAATGTAATGGCCAAGTTCAGATCATTCACATTCAAAGCTGTTCTATGTTGTTCTTGTAAGAAGGTTTAGGGTTAGGGTTAGAGTAGGGTTAGGGTAGTGAGGGGTAGGGTTAGGGTAGTGAGGGTTAGGGTAGTGAGGGGTAGGGTTAGGGTAGTGAGGGTTAGGGTAGTGATATCTATCTTGTTCTGGTAGGAGGGGAATGTTGTTGTGTATTGATTCAATGTTGATTCTTGTGTGTGCTTTACTGAATAGTATCCCTGAAATGACAGGAATTCAATCTTTTCCTTGGGAAAAGTGGGAAACAGTCAGAAGCTGCGAGGATTGTGCTCATTTATGCAAAGTGAAATGTGCTTTTGTCTTGAGCCTCATGGTAGAATAATGTATGGATTATGTAGGTAAAGATTAACTTATGATCAGGCTGTTCATTACACTAAGAGTAAGAGCTTGTAACAGCCATTATGAATTTATCAGAAAGAAAATAAGCACTGCCTTTTCCAGGCATGTTATTTTAGTCATGTTATTTTAGGCATGTCCACTTAGGTCAAAAACATTTTCTGTATTTCATTAGAATTTCAGCGCAAGCTTGCTGATGTATGACAGATGTTACGAACCTTGCCGTATATTTGTTCTGCGCATGCGTGTTTGTGTTACGTGTAGAGTCACTTTTTCAGCTATGAAAACGTTCAGTGTTTTCAATGGAACATTATAAGACTGATTTAGTAGAATGACAGAGGAATGTTAATTTTAAATAATTAATTTTGTTAAATCAATAAAAACATATTGAGTAAGTGCAGTGTTTTTTTGTTAATTTTTACTCTGTTCTTTTTTTAAATGAGTAGCAATGAGTAGCAAATAATAAAGTAAATGGCAAAAAATAGAATGCAAATGCAAGTTAAATTGTAAATAAATCAGGCGGGTTTCAGTCTAGAGCCTGATGGGTGTTGAAATATTAAATGATTTCTTACTAAAATCTCTTGATCACTGAGGCAGCTGCGTCACAGAAGATTATTGGTTAAACCCTGTTTGTGCTCCTGTGTGTTTCCAGACATGCATTTCCAGGCCAGGAAATTATGTCATCTTTTTTTATAAATAAAACGAGGCCAAATTTAAGATTCTCTGCACTTTGTGTTTTATAATTGTATTTTCAGTAAAATAGCCACAAATGTATGTATAACGCAGAGGAGTCGGAGAGAACGAGGATCCATCTGCAGGTTTTTTTTTTATATTGCAATAAAATAGAAAAGGGCAGGACAAAAGAAAAAGGTTCATTAGAGCAGTAAAGGTGTTACACAACCCAAGACAAGCTGAGGGACAACAGAGCTGGACAAAACACAATAACTCCACAATTCAGTCTGAGGTTTAGTTACACGATGAAAGCTATCCAGAGTAGGCAGAGGCACAATGGGCAAAAATGAGAGAACATGCAAAAAGAGATGAGAGATGCAAAAGCACAGCGAGAGGGAACTGCTTTTTGCGTGCGCAGCAACTAGTGGCAACACTTCACAAGGTTTGTCAAACCAGAGGGCATTTAAATAGGCAAGATAATAGAAAACAGCTGGGGGTAATTACAGTAATAGTCTCTAATGTTCAGCAGATGGAGACCTCTGGTGGTCAGAGGAGGGAAGGCTGACAGTATGCTTGAATGCTTGTTTTTGCAATAAGAGTGTCCTGAATCTTAAGTTGATTCTGAAACATTTGGGTCTGCAACAGTAATGTGACTACAGGACAAAAGCTTGATGCTGTTGATCATTTAATGCAGTGTTGTATTTTATCAGGGTGCAGAACTGCATTTGTGTGTAAAACAGATAAACTGAAGCAGCTCTTTACAAATTTAGGTCAAAATTATTAATATAATTGCATTGGTCTAAAGTCACAGCCAGTTAATACTTTTATAATGAATAAAACTGCATAGAAAGTCATATGCACATGCTATTAAATAATGTATAGCAAATGTATAGCACATCTCACCAAATTCCACAGAAATTTGTTTACTGAAAACATGGAAGCTCAGAATGTGGTAGGAAGAAGGTTGGATTAGAAACTAACTCCAAGAGGTCAAGGGGAAGATTAAACAGATATTATTGTTGGAAAAAAAGAAATCACAGAATATGGAATGGCAAGAAGTTAAAAGTAGAATGAGAGTAACTGAACACTGTAGGGAACTGTAATGAGAGTCATTGAACACTGCATGGACCTCTAATGAGAGTAACTGAACACTGTAGGGAACTGTAATGAGAGTCATTGAACACTGCATGGACCTCTAATGAGAGTAACT
>JAOYMR010000017.1:28654853-28690763 GCA_025802075.1 Tenebrosternarchus preto | reverse complement strand
TAATGAGAGTAACTGAACACTGTAGGGAACTGTAATGAGAGTAATTGAATACTGCATGGACCTCTAATGAGAGTAACTGAACACTGTAGGGAACTCTAATGAGAGTAGACTCTAACAACTGTATCTACTGTGTTCACCATGCACATAACAACTGTATCTACTGTGTTTATCACGTACATAACAACTGTGTTTATCATGAACATAACAACTGTATTTACTGTGTTTATCATATACATAACAACTATATGTGTGTGTGTGTGTGTGTGTGTGTTTATTGTGTTTATCATGCATGTAACAAAGCCCGATTCACACCTTTAGTAATTTGAACGTGTGTACATGCATGTATGCATGTATGTGCATGTATATGTGTGTGTATATGTATGTGTGTATGTGTATGTGTGTAAAGGTGTGTGTGTGTATGTGTATGTGTGTATATATGTGTGTGTGGGTGTGTATATGTGTGTGTGTGTGTGTGTGTTTTATTTGCCCGTGAGTGAAGCCACTGAGGACAACCGTCTTTGCTCTGTTTCTATATTCAGGTATTACTGTTAGGGATGTACAGATCAGCATTGTGAGGCGTGTCTCCACTGATGTCACCTAGGTAACAGCCTACTGATGTTACCCTGGTAACCAGCCCACTGATGTTACTCTGGTAAAGAGCCCACTGAACCGCAACTTCTTTTTGAGCTTGTGTGTGTAACATTAACATGTAAAAATACTGTGTTCTAATAAAATCTACAGCTCTTCTGAATGAAGCAGACTTGGTCTTCAAGGTCTTGATGATCAGTACTTTGGTGAAAGTCTGGTGTGCTGGGCTTCTTTTATATACACCTGGGAACGTGTTAATTCCATTATTTGTCCCAGGTGAAGCTCTAATCTGTGATTGGTTGAATCATTTAAAGACATGATAAGACCCCACGATGGCTGTGTTATCTGAGAGTTTCTGCAGGTGACAAGTGCCAGAGTTGTATCTGAAGTCTGAGTCCCCTGGGGGGCCCATGTGCTGCACATGTCCACGCAGCTCTACAGTCATACAAAGCGGGGTTGACCAGTCAGGTAGTCCATTATCCATGAGATGATGGCTACATCCACCTGCATCTGCAGACGTTTCTCTCCTAGTAACACAGGCTATAAGGTATTGAATGTACTGGAGAAATCAAAAACATGATCCTCATGGTGCTGCCTGCTGTATCCAGGTGGGAGTAGACTTTATCTAGCAGGTAGATAACTGCATCATCCATTCCAAAGCCATCCTGATATGTGAACTGCAGGTGGTCCAGAGCAGCTCTGACCAGTGATCTCACAAAGCACAGCATCAGTTTTTCTAGCATCTTCATAAGGTGGGAGGTCAGTGCAACTGGTTACTTCTGCTTGGGGACAGGAGCAACACAAGAAGTTTTCCACTTGAGTGTTAAGATGTAATTAGGTGTTCTAAGAAATCATAATTATGAAGCTCCTACAAACATTTCTAACTGCTTAAAAATTTTGTGAAATAACCTCTAAAAAGACTGAATCAGTAGATAGGGGTAGGCTGAAACATTAAATAGGGGTAGGTTGCTTCCTAAGGAAGGTATCATATGTCTTGTGTCTTATGTGAGTGTTACAGGGTGTGTTCCCCTGAGAGCAGGAATATTCAACCCCCTGTTCCTGCTATTGAACTCCATGTTTTCTCTGTTAGCAGGAATCTTTTACCTCCTGTTCCTGCTGTGAGCAGGAATATTCAACCCCATGTACCTCTGTAAAAAGGGGTTCTATTCACTTTCTCAGTGCCTCAGTGCTGTACATTCAAAACCTGCATTCTATGATTAAAGCTAACATCCTTGGACCTTTTTGAAGTCCTGTACTGTGTCTGATTACAGCTGTGTCTTACTGCATGCATATATGTAAAAAGGACATCAGACTGTTTCTTCCATTTACAAGGTTTGTGTTTTCTTGGTTTTTGAGTACTTCTTCCTTTCAAAAACACAAAACAATGCCCTAAAAATGCATATTTTTTTAAATGCATAAATATTAAAATGTCTTTAGTACACTATTGTGGCGTCCGCCACTAAAGATGTGGGGCGGGTTGCCAGTGACGTCACTCCCATGGACACTGCGCGTGTTCACGGCACATATAACTGCAAAAATTTGTTTATGTGTGTTACTTTATGCACTACTGTTACGTGGGTAATGTTCAAGAATGTGCTAGGTTTAAATTTGATGTGTTAGCTAAACAATTAGATCTCTCACCATCTTTGTGTTTTTGTGGTGTAGTAGTGATCCCTGTTTACCTGTGCGTGTTGAGAAAAGAAAAGAAAAGAAAAGGCTGTTTTACTGCCTATGCATGTTCGCTGTAAACTAAATAAACGCCTGCGAGACAATGGAAAGTTTGCCTGGTGTACTTTCTTCTTCACCCACGCCACACTATAATCTAGCATACAATAGGGTAATGCTGAGTTAAATTTACATACTAATTAAAATAGTCATTTGTCATTTGAGTTTTAGGTTTATTGATTCTTTATTGATTCTTGCTTGTGTGTGTGTGTGTGTGTGTGTGTGTGTGTGTGTGATATTGGGTAATATTTTTGTTGTGGGTCTAGAGTGTTACTACATTGTCTTTTTTTTTATTGAATTGTGAAATGTGATTGTTGTGATTATTGTGCTTATTGCTGTGTTGTGTTCTTTATTTATTCAACACAGCATGGGCTGATGACAATGTATGTAAACTCTCAATAATGATTGCAGGCTAATAAATAATTATTACAGTATAATAAGGAATTATTACAATATATAATAATTACAATCTAATAAGAAATTATGACAAAAAAACTAAAATCTAAATGTTTTTTTTTCTGAATAAAATAAAATAATACAAATAAATTTAATAAAAACTTGTCCTGGTGTAAAATAATATTTAAAGTCAATAAGTTTAGAAAAAACAACGTTTGAGATACAATGTCAGTTAACATGGCAATGAGAAGTTACTTTAAAAGAAAGTGGAGAAAGTGGACTGGTACTGATTAGCTTATATGGTTTTCATGTTGGTAGAGGGAGCTTAAGGAGTCATGTCTCCTGGAAGAGCAACAGTGCCAGGGACACCCAGCATGCGATTCTTTATAACGTCCATAAGCTTCTGAACCCATGGTTGACTGGGGTCAGCACAGATCTCCAGATGCTTTTTTGTGTGGAGTCTGTGGGGGAAAACATAACATTGATTAAAATATGCATAAATTACATTAAAAGAATGTGTCAAAGCCACCACAAATGGTCTGGCACACTTACATGACACCTGGTATCTTGCATGCAGGGCTGGTCATCTCAATACGTTGAACTACTCGCTCAGGGACTCTCTGTTTGAAATAGCTGAAGCAGCACTTCTCTGGCTCATGACTGGCTAAAATGTAGGGAAAATAATTAATTTCATTATACAGTACAAACATAAACCCATGGAATATTGTGCTTTCATAATTTTTTCCTTTCAAATTATTTCAACAATTTATTTAACAAAATTTCTGCATTCTCATTAAACAGTAAACGAAAATGAGAATGTTTCAAGTCTGCTTACAATTGCAACAGCTGAGAATTGGTGCATTAAGATACTTTAAAGTGATAGCTAGGATTAGGATTTAAAGTGGTAGCCAGGGTTAGGGTTTAAAGGATTGGTGCGTTGTCTATGATAGATGCTGAAATGAAAGCTACAAACTTACTTTGAGTGAATGTCACTGAGCAGAAGGTGAAGAGCAGAAGAGCAGCGACAGCAGAGCAGTAGAGCTTCATGTCAGATTCTTCAGCAGGACGTCTGATTCTTCAGGACTGTGATTGGAGCTGTGGATGTTCGGCTTCTTGTGCAAGGTATGATCATTTAATGGCTGCAGGTCTCTGTTTTATAACAGACTAGATCACGGCGGGACTTCACCTTTCCAGTCCACACACTGCTACACTCTGTCCACCGGAGACGAGTGACATCACATACGGGGGAAATAACCATGATCATGAGTCGTAGAACGTCCTGTCTAACCTGAGTGACTCATGGAAATTACCTTCAGGCTTTTGTACTCTGACCATGCATGCTGGGAAACACAAGCTACTTCTGTGAGATGTGATTGTAGTTATTGTATTTTTTTAAGTTATATTTGCATCTTAAAAAATATGTCATTTGGACATTTAATGTACCTTTTTTAAGATCAGTTTGATAAACTTCAGGTACATTTTGTGTTGTATTTCATATTTAAATCTGAATTGTCTTTCAAAACCAAATACAGATTTGTTATTATTTACATTTCTAATTACACCTATATAGCAGTAACTAGGATTTTATGACAAACCACTGAATTTGAATCCATTTGCTAATTCAGTTTGTACATGTCCTTCCTGCTTTGTGTGGTGGTAACAGGAGAATTGACAGAATGCACTACAAGCAGTTTTTTTGCAACTTTGCAAAAACATCGTCACGTTGTACATTGTGGGTTTGTAGGTTTGAAAGAGTCTGGGGGTGCAGGAAATAAGCCAGTGTGGGTACTGGAACAGTGGGCGGAATTGGGGGGGGAGGGGGGGGCTGAAACTGTGGTTGATACATGTGCACACTGTGATCTGACCTAAATTTAAGTACAGGGTATCAGAAACTATTTGAACAGATCATTATCGCATATTTTAAAATCTTATATGATGCCAGCAAAAGTGGATTTGAATTAGTTTTGTATGTAAATATACCATATTATCATGTGTCGCACCTTATATAAATTGCTATGGTGTTTAGACACAAATCTTAGTTCAGGTCTATCTGAGCTACACTAGATATTCCAAGTATCCCTAAGCACTTTGTAAGTCGCTCTGGATAAGAGCGTCTGCCAAATGCCAGAAATGTAAATGTAAATCTATCTTAGTGCCAACATACAGTAAACAGGAAAACAAATATTTACACATTTTCTTTGGAATGCAGGTACACACAAGGTCACAGTCTTTTTTTAAGGAAAGCAAAAAAATTCTCAATACTTTAACACAACAGGGAAAGTAGGCTGAGATTCCTACTGTATTATATTCACTGTAGTAGCTAGAGTACTCCAGACATTTCTACAGTATGATACTTACTGTAGTAGCTAGAATACTCCAGAGATTCCTACTGTACGATATTCACTGTAGTAGCTGTAGTATTCACTGTAGTAGCTAGAGCAGTCCAAAGATTTCTACTGTATTATATTCACTGTAGTAGCTAGAGCACTCCAGAGATTTCTGCTGTATGATATTCAGTGTAGTAACTAGAGCAGCCCAGAGATTTTTACTGTATGATATTCACTGTAGTAGCTAGAGCAGTCCAGAGATTTCTACTGTATGATATTCAATGTACTAGGTAAAGCAGTCCAGAGATTTCTACTGTATGATATTCAATGTACTAGGTAAAGCAGTCCAGAGATTTCTACTGTACGATATTCACTGTGCTAGGTAGAGCAGTCCAGAGATTTCTGCTGAATGATATTCACTGTACTAGGTAGAGCAGCCCAGAAATTTCTACTGTATGATATTCACTGTAGTAGCTAGAGCAGTCCAGAGATTGCTACTGTATGATATTCACTGTACTAGGTAGAGCAGTTCAGTCTCTTATTTCTGCTCCAGGTGAGGCTACTGTCAAGCATTCGCTCAAATGTAACTATTTAGCATAATTTAATTTATTTTTCTTATTTAAGCTACAAAACTGAAAACATCTGTGTTAGTTAGACTGTTCAAATTGTATGTCACTATGATATTATCCATAAAATTCATAGTTCTAATGGAAAAATCTATTTGGATCTAATTCTGGATCTAATTCTGTCTCACAGTCTCACCAAGCCTGTTTGATCATCAGGGCATGGATCAAAGTGCCGAACACGATCATCAAGGATGCTAATGCTCGTTCAAACGTCAGTGCTTCCTACAGTTGCTCTGTTCTGTTCTCTCTTTACTTTCTTGCCTGGGGCAGGAATACCGCAACAAGTGTATTTGTGTTTTTGTTGCATTGTATTTTAATGAAAGATAGAGAACAGATTCACTGGATACTTATGGATGACATCCATGAACCCAGCAGTAGAAACATGTCAAACATCAGCCACAAGGCTACATTTGTGCTCTTCTACCATGCTTGTGTTCTAACAAAGTCATGTCTGCCCATAGAAAACCGTACTTGGAAAAAAGTAATAAAAACATACTTTGTTTTGCAATAGATATAATACAATAAATACAATAAATAACCCTACCGAACTACAATACTGATAATACAATAAATACAATAAATAACCCTACCGAACTACAATACTGATAATACAATAAATAACCCTACTGAACTACAATACTGATAATACAATAAATACAATAAATAACCTTACTGAACTACAATACTGATATGGGCATTTTCTAGTGTATCAAAACATACGTTTGTAAATGTGGTATATACTGTGAAGTAGGTTTAGCAGATTTCTAATGATAAGCTGTAAGATGTGGTTTCTCTGTAGATGTGGTTTTCTTCTGAAGTTGAAGGTGAGATCACACTTGGCTGAATAAAACCAGAATGAGAACAGCCTATTCATCTTTAGCCCCATTTAATTCCATGTTGAATTAGCTAGTTCTAGAGTGTGATACAATCTGTGAAATTTGAATAATATGAATCTAAATTTAAAGAAAAAAAAGTTTGGCAAAACATTAAACTGCATTTATTTTCAATAAATTGAAAATACATGAAAATTCATTTGGCAAATTGTCTGTGTTCACTTCTTCACACTAACCTCCATGTTTTTGGACTGTGGGAGGAAAGTGGAGACCATGAAAAAACCCATGCAAACACAGGAGAACAAGGAAACTCCACCCAGATAGAGACTCAAACCCAAGGCAAACGTACTAACCACCAAGCCTCCTCCTCATTACACTACCACCATCACACTGCCTCATCACATTTACATTTATGGCATTTGGCTGACGCTTTTATCCAAAAAAATACATGCACTCTTTCAAAATTCTGACTCATTCTATCAGTACAATGCCTTTTGTTCACTCTCCATCAGAATAAATACTTTTTGTTCACTCTTTAGTTTATCCAGTTCTGTTTCTCTTCCAGTGCCCACTGGAAAAACACTTCCTTGTTTTTTTTTTTTTGACAACACTGGGACCCATCATGATCTGTGTGTTGTAGCCCATTTAGGGCCCATTCTGAGATTACATCTGAGATTACATTCTGATATTACATCTGATATTACATTCTGAGATTACATTCTGCACTTCAAATTCAAATCTAAATTCTCTCATTGTGTCCAGTGTGTTTGCTTGCACAATACTTGTTTTGTCATTCCTGTGATCCAAATTTGACTTGTCCACATGACAACTGTTTGCTCTGTTTTTTAGGGTTTATCTGACTTCTCAGTAAACATCTGAAATAGTGGGGCATGAGAAGACCAGACTGTTTTGAAGACATTAGAACAAGCAAAACTAGTTCCAACTGTCATGCCATGTCCAATTTATTTCCAAAGTTCAGCTGAAAACAAAGAGAACAATGTGAGAAATGCTGGTCTGGTTTCTTCACATAGAAACAATGTACACTTACCACCCTCTTTACTATCTACACCCATTACTGCGTTGGCACCCTTTTAACTTCAGAACTATTGGATTGAGATCTGGTGACTGTGGAGTGCAGTGAACTCAATGTTATGTTCAAGAAACCAGTGTGAAATTATTTGAGATTTGTGACATGGTGTGTCCTATTGGAAGAAGCCTTCAGAAGATGTATACACTGTGGTCATAAAGGGATGGACATGGTCAACAACAAAACTCAGGTAGGCTCTGGAATTTAAACAGTACTAAGGTAAGCTATAGTGTTTAAACAGTACTCAGGTAGGCTCTGGCATTTAAAGAGTACTTAGGTAGACTGTGGTATTTAAATGATTCTCAGCTGGTATTAGGAGGCCCAAAGTGTGCTAGGAACACCATTACACCACCAGCACCAGCCTGAACCACTGATACAAGGAAGGATGGATCCACCCTTTTATCTTGTTTACGCTAAATTCTGACCCTACCATCAGAACACTGTGACAGAAATCAAGACTAATCAGACCAGGCAACATTTCCAATCTCCTATTGTTCAATTTTGGAGAGCCATGCAAAGTGTAGCTTTAGTTCCCTGTTTGTATCTGACAGGAGTCCCTCCCAGTGTGGTCTTCTGCTGCGCAGCCATGTGTGTACAGAGATGCTCCTCTGAAAACCTTGGTTGTAAATGAGTGGGTACTTGATTTACTGTTGCCTTTCTATCAGCTTGAACCTTTGTGGCCATTTTCCTCTGACTTCCAGTATCAAAAAGACAAGGCATTTTCATCCAAAGAATGTTCAGAGGGAGGTCGCGTGGTGGACGGACCAATCGGTGGACCATCCAGGACGCTCTGGATGACGCAGACTGGGACATGTTCCAGCACAGCTCTGATGACATCAACATGTTTACGGAAGCGGTTGTGGGATTTGTTGGGAAACTAACTGACAATACAGTTCAAAAGACTATTGTTAAGAAGTTTCCCAACCTGAAACTGTGGGTGGACAAAATGATTAGCGATGCTCTGAACACTCGCACTGCTGCCTACAACGCAGGGCTCATCAGCAGGAACATGGATGAGTACAAGGCTGCATCCTAAGGAGTGCGCAAAGCGGTGAAAGAGGCGAAGCGGTGCTACAAAACGAAACTACACTCACAGTTCCAACACGGAGGCTCTAGGGACCTGTGGTAAGGACTAAGGACAATAATGGACTACAAGAGCCCACCCTGCAGATCGGAGGGTACAGACTCATCTCTGGCGGACGAGCTAAACACCTTCTATGCTCGTTTCGAGGCTGCTGTTAGCAGTGCTAAAGGCGCTAACAGTGTTAATCACACTAACGGTGCTAATGGTGCTGCTGACAGAGGGGAGTGTGTCAGAGATCCGAGTCTCTTTACCATCACAAAAAGGGATGTACGGCGAGTGTTCAAGTGGGTGAATACCAGGAAAGCAGCAGGACCCAATGGAATCTGCTAAAAGCCTGAGTCCTAAAAAGTCCTAAAAGCCTGTGCAGACCAGCTAGCTCCGGTATTCACAAACATCTTTAATCTCTCTCTCTGACGCTGGGCATCATACCAACATGCTTTAAGCAGTCTGTCATTGTTCCTGTCCCCAAGAAACCCTAGCCCGCATGGCTCAATGACATGCTATTGATTTATATTTTTTGATTAATAGTTTTTGTTTGTTTTGGAAAAAATATACATTATGATCTTGCACTATTAATATTTATAATAAACCAATTTAAGCATCAACCATTTAAAATTGCCTTTAAGACAATGAAAAACAGTTAGTCAGACAGATGAGTCCAATTTTTTGCCTTGTACTTAATGTATTAACCTAATTTCAAGTTAGCCTGGTTAGTTTTCATATATGAATTGTGCAATCTTATGTTAGCTCCATTAGCTAATTAATGATCTGCATTATGAGCATTTCATATCTTTTAAGTATGTTTCATTCTAGATGTATGGAACTGAACATGTGTAGTGTCCTTCATTAATTGTACATGAATTGCACACAAATTAGTGAGAAGTATTGAGAAGTACACTCAGAGATTAGTTCATGATTTCAGACATAGCTATGAAATTTGGAAGTGTAATGGATAGTTTTTCATGAAGCGTGTAAGACTTGCAGGTGACGTCCAAGAGGTGGCGATCGACAGTTGAGCCCAGATGACAGTGGTTGGTGTCACCTGTTTGTGAAGATGTGAGGCATTTCTGTTAAACCCACTGCACTTTAAGATTTTACATACAGTGTTTCAGAACCGTTTCTGTACATAGGAAATTGTTTTTGTTTCTTAATTTGCTTTTGTTTTTCTGAATGTACTCGTTGCAGTTTTGTTTTGGGATTTGCGTGTTTGTTTTTCTTCTGTTCTGTTTTCTTTCTGATGTTATTTTCTGTTGTAATAATTTGAAAGAGTTGTGCATCCGTCATTAAGGCCCCTTTCAAAAAAAATTGAGGGAAATACTTGCATCATGGACAGTGACTTTTTAAAAATATACAAATATTTTATGTTGCAGGGATAGTGTTAGCGTGCGGAGTGTTAACCCTAACCGCAGGAACGGGAGGAGGCACAACACGGGCGTTTAAACGGTTTTTAAATAGAGCAAATCACGAGCGCAATGTCTCGGATGACGGACTCACATAAAGTCAGACAAAGACCTGGTGACATGCACACGCTTAAATACACAGCCTTAACGAGACACAGGTGAAACGTGTAACGATAACAGACGAACAGACGAGAACAAGCACAACAAGCACAGCACACGAACACACCGACACGCCCACATAAACACAGTATTGGGGAAAAGGACAGGCGACCACACTAAAAATGGGAAAAAAATGTCACTTTTTTGTCAGTTAAACCCAATATCACATAATTAGGGAAATTATGAAACAGATCAAGATACAAATATTTTTATTATTATTTCATAATTAAATAAACCATGAGTGTGTTTAATTTCAAAACAATAACCACAACATTGTTAAGTTAATTTAAACAGTACCCTTGTGCTTTAAAGGTTTATTTAACTTAGATGATCAGAAGTGGAAAGTAAGCTCTTGGTTGACATTTCCAGAATCTGTCACGAATGTACCATCCTTCTGCACGATTCTCATCAACCTTTGAACCCACTTCTCATCCGGATTAGTGCATATCTCCTTCTGTTGGGTAGTGTAGAATCTGGACACGACAATAGGACAAAGATTCACTTAGCAGTTATATATGTTATATAACTACCACAGATGGTGTGAGATATGTTATATAACTACCACAGATGGTGTGACACTTACATGATACCTGACGTCTTACATTCAGGACTGGTTATCTCAAAATGCTTAACAAAGGATGGAGGAAGTCTTGACTTCATATGTTTGAAGCAGCACTTGTCTGGTTTGTGACTGTCTAAAATGTACACAAAACATATAAACCACAATACTGGATGGACATTTAACAACTTAAAAACTATAAAAAATATTTAAAAAATTTTGTGCTCTTAATAATCATAATGTTGGGCTACTTTAAAGTGGTAGGTAGGGTTAGAGTTTAAAGTGGAATCTTACAGTTACTGCAGGATTGGTGCGTTGTCTATGAAAGATGCTGAAATGAAAGACTACAGACTTATTTTGAGTGAATGTCACTGAGCAGAAAGTGAAGAGCAGAAGAGCAGCGACAGCACGGCAGTAGAGCTTCATGTCAGATTCTTCAGCAGGACGTCTGATTCTTCAGGACTGTGATTGGAGCTGTGGATGTTTGGCTTCTTGTGCAAGGTATGATCATTTAATGGCTGCAGGTCTCTGTTTTATAACGGACTAGATCATGGCGGGACTTCACCTTTCCAATCCACACACTGCTACACTCTGTCCACCGCGGACTAGTGACATCACACACGGGGGAAATAACCGTGATGTGGAGGTAGAACTTCCTGCCCTTGCCCTGAGTACTGAGTGGCAGAAACCTCATTTAACAGCATATGCTTCAAGAACCATTAGTTGGTACTGACTCTTGTTCTTCATTTTTTAAACTGTAGACATTTCACAGTAGTTTAAGTGTAGTTACTGAATAGTAAGTAGTTTAAGTGTAGTTACTGAGCAGTAAACAGAAGGATAATGTCAAGTTCAGTGCATCCATTCAGGCACAGTTCAATCAACTAATATTCATAAATACCTGGTAGAGAAATTTGTTTGCATCCTTTTTTGGAAAGCATTATTAATTTTTTTGCCAAACAATTTGTTCAATCATTTGTGCATCTTCCTGACTAATAAGTGTATCTTGTACTTATCATATTATACTTAGCAGTTACACAACTATCAATTTTTTAAAACCTTTTGCAATTTACATAATATTAGTGGATTTGACAGTGCTGTGTGCCTCAAGATGAAAGAATCTTGGGGATTAAGGCAGGAATCAAGCAAGTGTGGGTGCTGAACCTGTAGAGCATGAAAAAGCTGCTGTGGTTAAACACAAGCAGTTTTACTTGATTTTGAAGTTACTGGCAAACACCACCATCTCATATGTGACTTGAACTAATGGGGAAAGATTGGAACTGAAAGAGCTGAAATCTACTGATGTTTGCAAAACTGAATTTACTGCTGAACAGAGGGACAGTGCCAAAACAGGGCCAAGATATAGTCGTTAAGTCATAATCATAGGTCAAGGTCATTAGCTATAGTCGTTAAGTCATAATCACAGGTTAAGGTCATTAGCTATAGTCATTAAGTCATAATCACAGTCAAGGTCGTTACCTATAGTCATTAAGTCATAATCTCAGTCAAGGTCATTAGCTATAGTCATTAAGTCATAATCACAGCCAAGGTCATTAGCTATAGTCATTAAGTCATAATCACAGCCAAGGTCATTAGCTATAGTCGTTAAGTCATAATCACAATCAAGGTCATTAGCTATAGTCATTAAGTCATAATCACAATCAAGGTCATTAGCTATAGTCATTAAATCATAATCTCAGTCAAGGTCATTAGCTATAGTCATTAAGTCATAATCACAGTCAAGGTCATTACCTATAGTCATTAAATCATAATCTCAGTCAAGGTCATTAGCTATAGTTATTAAGTCATAATCTCAGTCAAGGTCATTACCTATAGTCGTTAAGTCATAATCACAATCAAGGTCATTAGCTATAGTCATTAAGTCATAATCACAATCAAGGTTATTAGCTATAGTCGTTAAGTCATAATCACAGTCAAGCTCTCAAGATGTATGGAGCAGTCAGGGTCATTTAAACTTATTATAATAAAACAGTTTTGTTTGTCTTGTACATTACCTCACCTAACCTATCAGTCCAGAAGTGGGTAGCTTTCCTTCATTATTAACACTACATATTTATACTATAGTGCAGGGGTTTTGGTTTATATTTATCTACCCCTACCCTGCTTACCTACAACCAACGACGGAAATAGGAGCGGGTGAAGGTTTAATGCGTGTTGAAAGTTTATCTGACTCCATATTATAATAACTAATATTAGAATATGCGTAACCAACTGTACAAAGTTCTTTGCTATGATTAATAGCCTGCTTTGTCAGAGGTTTACCGTTCAGCTTGCCTAACTAACGGTGTAGCCTAGTAAATGTGCGCCGCAGATTAGCCTGCTTTGTCAGAGGTTTACCGTTCATCTTGCCTAAATTACGGTTTAGCCGAGTAAACGTGCGTCGCAGATTGGATACTTTGCAAGGAATTGGTATCGGCCATCTCTTTAACTATATAGGATACTTAAAACCAACAGAAAGTAGAATTAAGCAGTTAAAGATTTAATAAGTAACATAACACAACGTTATACACACTGGGGCAGGGAACCTCAGGATGGAAGAGTTTAGGGTTATTACAACCCATTAATGAGGCAATACATGTTAAGAATAACAAATAACAGTTACAGTTATATTCCCTGTCACAACTATTAACTAATATATTAGTTAATAGTTGTGACAGGGAATACTCTCTAGATGTACCAAGATGATGTCTTGTCACTTTAAATGTAAAACATTATATTGAATTCTAAGAATTATATATTTCATGGTAATTGAATTGTTTTGCCACTAGGTGGAACCATTACATGAAAAACACTAATATTTTCCTTCTTGTGCGGGAGATAATTTGTTTTAGATGGGTAGTTAATGGAGATCATTCATTTTACATGGGTAGTTAATGGAGATAATACGTTTTACATGGGTAGTTAATGGAGATAATTCGTTTTACATGGGCAGTTAATGGAGATAATACGTTTTACATGGGTAGTTAATGGAGATAATTCGTTTTACATGGGTAGTTAATGGAGATAATACGTTTTACATGGGTAGTTAATGGAGATAATTCGTTTTACATGGGTAGTTAATGGAGAGCACCAGGAGATAATTCATTTTATATGGATTACAGTTAATAGAGATCATTCATTTTATATGGGTTGTTATTAGAGATCATTCATTTTATATGGGTTATAGTTAATAGAGATAATTTGTTTTATATGAGTAGTTAATGGAGATAATTTGTTTTATATGAGTAGTTAATGGAGATAATTTGTTTTATATGGGTAGCACCTGCAGTAGTCAGCACCTGTTCATGCTAACTGATCCTGCTACATATGTGGAGAACTGCACTACATCCTCTAGAAGCTATTATAGACTTGTATTATATACAAATTATACAACTTATATTATATACAGCTGCACCAGACTTTCACAAATATCGTAATTGACTTAATGTCCAATCTACAAGTGCAGTAATCTTAAAAATACCCTCACGTCTTGTCGTGGTGTTCCTGAGACATGCATATCTCAGACAGGATACCAGACGATATGAGGTGCCACTGAACCAGGACTGATGCATTTATGAGAATCTTTCATGTTTTCTCGCTGTTTCCAGGGGTCACTGCAGGAGTTATTTATGTTCCACTGCTGCCAGCTCCATACAGCTGTCAGCAGTTTGTCCTGGGAATCTGATACATGGATGTAATTTTTCAATTTTATCAGTTCATGTCCAGATATGAATAAATATTTGGGATGCCTAAACTGTAGTGAATGTAAAAAAAAATACCCCTGAAATAGAAGCAACTGGAAAACTAAAGAAAAGTTACATCTGAATTGTTAAGCAATAATTATTAAGCAAGAAATTCAGCCTGTCACTACTACCCTAAACACTACCCCACCTAAGCACTACTACCCTACACACTACCCCACCTAAGCACTACTACTCTACACACTACCCCAACTAATCGCTACTACCCTACACATGACCCCAACTAAGCACTACTGCCCTACACACTACCCCAACTAAGCACTACTATCCAGAGCCCTTAGAGCCCACTGCCCTACTGAGCTTCTGACTCATGGTGAGCTGGAGGTTACATTTATGTGTGAGTTTAATGAAAGCCATGGAGCTACGCAGCAGAAGGAGCAAAGCAGATGTACAGGAATATTACCCCTAAAGAGCAAGAGCCCACACAAGCTTACACACCCCAGCTTTCCAGGTGTTGTTGGCCAAGAAAAACTCACTGGGAGGCACTAACAGTGTTTTGGTTGGCATAGGTCAAAATGCCATGTGATGGTGCAGTACCCCAGCAGGTTCAGGAAACTATATATTATATGTTATGTTCAAAAAACAATTTGACATAAAAATGTCACACTTGAACTGGAACAGAAGAACAAGGATGAAAATGTTCAAATATGCAGCTCAACTCTGCACTGTAGCACTAAACTCCACTCTCAGAAGAGACATTTTAGGTTCAGTTATACTACATTCTGAAATGTCTTATTCCAGTGACTTCCAGTGGCTGTTTAGAACATAATCAAATAATTGTTACACATAATCAAAAACGTATTCCCAATTTTTCTAGTTTATTCTGTATGTACAGTGTAGCAAGGAACCGAAACGTCCCTGAACGTCATCCTAATGACAGTCATGTATAAGCACCAGTAAGGAGTGTCTCTCCCTTCCAGCTCTCTCCCTGCTCCTCTCCTCCCTGCTTCTCTCCTCCCTCCCTGCTCCCATCCTCCCTTCCAGCTCCCTCCCTGCTCCTCCCCTCCCTCCCTGCTCCTCTCCTCCCTCCCTGCTATCTCCCTGCTTCTCCCCTCCCTCTCTGCTCCCTCCCCTCCCTCTCTGCTCCCTCCCTGCTCTCTCCCTACTCTCTCTCTCCCTGCTCTCCCCCTCCCTGCTCCTCTCCTCCCTCCCTACTCTCTTCTTGCTCCCTCTGCTCTTGCTCTAGAATGCAAGGGGACTGAAAAGCATGATGTAAGAGTGTTGTGGTCAGGGAGTGGTGAGACCTTGGTTGAGTGGTACAAGGCCACTAGGGGTGAAAATATATTCGCATGTGCTACAGGACCATTCATTCTTTGCAGCTTCCTGTTTTTGTGTGTTTGTACTGAATCCATGGATAGAGGATGAGGACAGACACCCAGTACAATTCACAACCAGAGACTGCGGATGTTTTGATAAGATTTCTTGCCATTGCTGCTAAGCTTCCGAGAATATTGCTTGAAGCCAGATAATAAAGGATTTCTCATCTTAATCAGTATACAATTTTCCTAATGTTCTTTTTTGAAAGTAACTGCAAGCTAATGATGTGATGCAATAATTCTGAAAGTTAATGATCATATTTAATTAGAAGAAAGTGCAGTTCAAAAAATTCTTTGAATTATGACCAGATGCTGCAAGTTGGAACTAAAATTAACTGCTGTTTTTAAAAGATTTTAGTTCATTCTTGTCACATCATTTGTAATTTCAATGAATTACTCAAATAAATGTATCGAAGGCCAATAACCTTTAAAGCCCATTTAGGGCATTTTGTTCATGCACACTATTTTGCATAATATGTGTTTTCCTTGAATGTCCTTCTGGGAGTAATAAAGTGATCCATCTATCCATCTGCCATATGTTAGAGGGAGACAAACATCCCTTCCTTCAGTACCTTCCCTGGTAATTTGTGGATAATCTATTAGAATAGAACAAAACAACACTTTAAAAAGTATTGAAATATTTATAAACATCCGTGAACTATACTCAGCTGTCCGTGCAGTTTCTGCTGAAGTCCTAACAAGATCACCTACAACTGGAAGTGAGCACCACAATCTAGCATGATGTGAGTACCACCAACTAGCATGATGTCATTTTCATACTGTTAATTGCATATTTTTAGGTTGCACATCTGCATAATGACAGTTGGTGGGTATTTAACCTTTCACACTTTAAGAGTTTATCACGTGTAATGAAGGTATCAGTAGAATCAGCTGCATATACAAAAGCATTTTTGGAATTCTGGAATTCCTAAAGTCTGCTCTCAGGTCATGTTGCAGAGCTGGGACTGGCCCTCTGCTGAACGGGGTGTGAGCTCAGCACCATATCGCGAATGAGTTAAGATTGGGGTTAGGATCAGCATTGGCAATTAGTGCCTGCTTGTGATGTTTCCTATGAGCCCAGGAAGCTCACCTTGATACTCTAAGAATATTCTCACACTGGCCTGCAGAAAGCATTGAAACACAGCACATGATTGAACATCACTCGTGTTGTCAGATGAACCACATCACTGCGTTACTCTTGGTACTGTTAGTACTGTTGGTACTGTTAGTACATGCCACTGGTTTTGCTTCTTCTCTGTTTGTATCAGAAATGTGTGTTGTATATGTTGTATATGTTTTCCTAGGTAAACAATTAATTGATTAAAAATGACTGGAGAAACTGATAAGGCAGGCGCTTTATGCTCCTTGCTTTATAAAATGCTTTCACTAGTATATACCACAGTCTGTATATCTTGTAAGAAACTTCTTGTGCAGACAAAGAAAAAGGGAAGCTGAAGAGTTTAATGAATATAACGAGAATGAAACTGAGCAGAAAAACGCTCAGTAACATTGAGACCAACGAGGTTTTGGAACAAAACGGGACTTTATATAATTAACATAAACATATAATGATCCTCAGGTGGTGAGCAAATTAGTGGATAATGCCCACCATCTGAGGAAAACATGGACAACATAATTAAACATGGAAAACAATAACAAACAGTCCATGTGCTTGCTACTGCCACTAGCTAACTGTCTCTCTTTACTCTTCCCGAGCTAATGACTGTCCTCCTGTCCGGCTTGATACTGAGTAAGGACTGATGAAGCTTTCCTGCTACCCGCCTCGGACCTGCCTCCTACTTATCCAGACACGGATGGAGGACCAACCAGCTGTTCTGGCCCCTCTCATCACCCCTGATCCCCCTGCTGTGGCCCAGCTACCTGTATCTCTGGATTGTTATTAATGATCACCAAGAAGTTTAGGACTCTTAAGAATAAGAATTATATACAAGAAGTATATAATTATACTTATATTTAATTATTCTTTTTATTTCTTTATATATTTATCATTTTAATACTGTTGTCATGGTGATTGGTGTCAGCCAGTGGAGGAGGGGTTCCTCCCCTGAGTCTTGGTTCCTCCCAAAGTTTCTTCCTCATGCTCTTAGGGAATTTTTTCTTGCCACTGTCGCCATTGGCTTGATCACTGGGAGCTTGGACTTGGACACTTGTAAAGCTGCTTTGAGACAACAATTGTTGTAAGAAGCACTATATAAATATCTCATTTGATTTGATTTGAGTAATACCAATAGGGGGCCTTTGCCATGTGACACTGATATGTGATTCCTGTTACTGGATGGATTGTCCTGTACTGCTTGTACCATTTGCCTGATTTTCCATGACTGCCAGGAAATATGTTATTTTTACTTTCTTTCTTTTTTTTTTTTCTTCACATTGTTTCCCATCTTCTTTAGTCTGGAAACATCACACGCCCATCCTCAGTGGAGCCAGACTGGTGCTTTCTAAAAATGAATGAATGGAGAGTGTGATTCATCAAAGGCAATGATAGAGTAACAAAAAGGTTTGGGGGTGTTCTGCTAATACACAGATGCGCACAATATAAAAGAGCATATGGTAGTTACATAACACTCAGTAGCTTTGCAGAATAGTTTGATATGTTTAGGTTACATAGGGGTGTTTGATGTGTGTAGGTTACATAGGGGTGTTTGATATGTTTAGGTTACATAGGGGTGTTTGATATGTTTAGGTTACATAGGGGTGTTTGATATGTGTAGGTTACATAGGGGTGTTTGATATGTTTAGGTTACATAGGGGTGTTTGGTATGTTTAGGTTACATAGGGGTGTTTGGTATGTTTAGGTTACATAGGGGTGTTTGATATGTTTAGGTTACATAGGGGTGTTTGTTTCAGAAAGGTGTACTCTTATGATAAGTTTAGGCAGCACTGCTGCATGATAACTGAAACAATTCAGCTAGTAACTGAATTCACAGTAAAAACAGGTAGGTTGGACAATGATCAAAACTAAAATGAAATTAAAGCTAAAAATACAAACATCCTTTTGCTTACTGAAAATAATCAGAATTCAACAATGAATTAAAATGAGTGCTTCTAAACTTAAATTTGAAGGATGAGAGAAAACTCTTCTAAACATGGCAAACATGATACATGAGATTAACAACTTTCATGATGGAGAGAGTCACATAACCTGAAATCTGTGCACCACACTGAATATTGCAGGTACATGAAAATGAATAGTACAGAAATATATATATGAATAGTACAGGTACATATATATGAACAGTACAGGTACATTTATATGAACAGTACAGGTACATATATATGAATAGTACAGGTACATATATATGAATAGTACAGGAACATTTATATGAATAGTACAGGTACATATATATGAATAGTACAGGAACATGTATATGAATAGCACGGGGCATTAATATATGAATAGTACAGGTACATTTATATGAATAGTACAGGAACATTAACATATGAATAGTGCAGGACAATAATATATGAATAGTACAGGTACATATAAATGAATAGTACAGGTACATATATGTGAATAGTACAGGTACATGTATCAATTCACTCACTGTGCTCTACACACTACCAAGGACAGTGCTAAGGTTTTAAAAACTGTGATTACAGTGATGATATATAACACTCACTTATATCACAGATTAAAACTGTGATTACAGTGATGATATATAACACTCATATCACTGATTAAAACAGTGATTGCAGTGGTGATACATAACACTCACTTATATCACTGATTAAAACTGATTGTTATTGTTTATATTTATGGCATGTGAATATTAACGAGGTATACAGATGCAGGGTTTGTGCTAAACCCTGTTAATGTTCTAAACTCGTTAGTGCTGTGCTGTTTGTGTTGTGATGTTTGTGCTGTGCTGTTTGCCTCCTATATTGATGTACTTATGCTAGTCTGTGCTGTTTGTGTTTAGACTGGTTTGAGCTGGGTTTATGTTGATGGTATAGTGTAAGAGTGTGTTTATGTTGATTGTGTAGTGTAATCGTGTGTTTATGTTGATTTGTACAGTATAATGTAATGTTGTGTACTTACACTTGTATTTATAATGACTGTGCTGCATTTGTGGTTCAAACAGGAAAGGAGTTTAGTTAGAAAAAAGTGATCATGACAGGAGTTGAACTAGCATAACAGACATAATGTACAGGACAGATACAGTCTAGGATTCCTACAATCAGTAATGAAGAGACAGCGAGATCCACCATCACCCTTCAGTCACCATCACAAGGGAAGGAGGAAGAATTAAATAAATTACAAATAACTACATTAGAACTGTTTGTATATAGTGAAGTAAACAAAGAATAATGCACTTCTACCCAGGGTTTATGCCTGACAGCCAGCTGTGACAGGAGCGGCTCTTCCTGAAGGATGTGTGGGGGCTAGGGGATGTTTGGGACCTCTCGTGTGATCAGCCTCTTCCTCTGGTGACCCGGCGATGAAGCAGTCAGGACCAGGGAGTTGCCTCTGATCTTACACCAGCCCTGATGTTGTAAAAGACTATCTCTAGTACCTCCACTGCTTCTGGACATTTGGGTCTATAGGTGCTTACTGATACACAGATACACTGATCTGCATAAATTGGTCATGATTGTATTTGGTTTATCAGCGTTGTGTCAGTGTGCTGGAGTGAGCAGAGCTCACTCATCACATGCCTGTGTCCCCAGCGTGGGACACACGTCCGCCCTCCACTTGCGTGTGTAAGGGGACATATGTCACAAACAGGAAGCTGTCTCTCATTATCTGTACCAAGACAAGCTAATCCAAAATGAGAACAAAAAGCAGGATGTAATCTGTTATGCTCATTGCTGTACTGCAGTTTACGTGAACCCGACTATATCAGCTTCCTAAGAGATGTTATAGATTTGCCAACATACTTATAACCCAACTCTGAAATTATTCCTAATGGATAATCCACCATGCGTGGGATACCTCCATGAGCTAAAATGACACACTGAAGAACATTTGCTCAGTGCTTTACCACGAGGTTAAACACAACAGAGGAAACAAAACAAGGATGATTCTAGAATTAAATAGATTAAACGTGGAAGATTACACTGAATCATAACATTGCTCAAGTTTTTATTGTATTTGTTTGAGATTTCCCAGCCTCCCTATGAAAGTACAACATTTCATCACTTAGATTTTCAGCACTGGTAAAACACAAAAGCAATATTTGTTTTAGTCTTTACATACAAACCTCACAAATACAGAACATCACAAACCTTTTGTAAACATATGTAATATATCCCCCACAGACATGTCAGGACACATTCAGAACACAAACAGTGAAGGTATGCACAAACTCTCTCTTCATTCACAAACTCTCTCTTCATTCACAAACTCTCTCTTCATGCACAAACTCTCTCTTCATTCACAAACTCTCTCTCTTCACACCCACATAATAAGCAAAACAATATAAACAAAAACTGAAAAAAAAGTGAATGTTTTACTGGTTTTCTGAGTAATAACTTCAGAAAATACCAGAGCACAACATTTGGACTTTGACGCATGATATATGTGTTTATTAATGCAAATGTTTTAAACCACAACAAAAACACATTAATAAGATTTCAGGACAAAATATATCCATTTACCTTAGAATTTAGTGTTTTCTTTAACATTTTCTGACTCTTTTGAACATTTGAAATGATTCTGTTAATTCCAATGTTCGTGTTTTCTCAGCTGGTTCAGAAATGCTGCATGAAGTCATGGATGAGTATAGACTGAAGGTATGGACAGGTATAGACTGAAGGTATGGATGGTATAGACGGCAGTGTAAAACAGTTACTGAAACAACATCAAGCTGATCCTGTGTGTGCATCTAAGAGAAGTACTAGTTCAAAATACTATTAATAATGTTGGCATGAGCTTAACAACTGTAGTTCTGATTTGCAGTGTAATGACTAAATGCACTTTGGCAATTTTTATAAACTATGCAAAAAATAAAAATGGGCAAAACCCAAAAAACAACATTTAGAACTGAATGAATGAGCAATGCTGCATATGTGTTCTAAACCCCTTCAAACGTTTACATCAGAATTACCATGTACAATAGATTATCCACAAGTGTACTATGTCTATAGGATCATCCATACACTAAACACAGAGACGTCTAGCTACTCTCTGGCATGACAGCTATACATCACTAACAGTTTCTTGGTCAGGCTAGAAAGGGCTTGCATTTGTAATGATGCTGCCTTCACAAGAAGAGTTCTACACCTACTCATAAAAAGTTACATTCTCATCATTTTAAGTACTTTATTGTATCTAGGATAACTATTGATACAAGAATAATTAAGACTGAGGTTGACTTTATTCCATTTTTAAATACATGTCACAAGTCTTCTGAGACAGATATGTACTGGATTAAATGTCTTAACATAAGAACTCACAGTAAAGCAGGTGTAATGTTTAAGATCATCTTATTGTTGGCTACGATTGAACAAAAAAGCAGTATATTTGAGTATATCAAGTGTATGCATGGTTTAAGTATCGCAAATCTGGAATCATTAAAACAAACACTGGAATCATGAAAACAAACCTGCACATCATGATTTTGTTTCTTTAAAAAAAATCCAAAACATCAACAACAGCAAAAAAAATAAAAATACATATTTCACATTTCAATGCAATCCATAGTTAAAATTTTAGAGTAGTTACTCCAGTCACATATTTCACAAAATTTTGTCCATTTCTATTCTTCACACAATTTCTAAAGTGTGAACTCCTACAAGCGAGGTCTCCCACCGGTCCCCACCCTACCCAGTTCTGCTACTCTGGCATTTTTCTCTTGGAAGGTGGCACCAGGTGGGCTGGAAGCTCACTGGGCAGCTCATGACCTTCGAGCTTCACCTTAATGAGGTGATTGGCCAGAGCAAACTCCTCATCATCCAGCATGCCATCCTTGTCGATATCGGCCAGCTTCCAAATTTTGCCCAGAACTGTGTTGGGCAGCTTGGACTTTACCATCTCTCGCTTAGCATTGGCACCGGTCACTTTGCCATCAACAGGAGAGAGGGTGTAGAAGATCTCATCGTACACAGGCTTGTCACGAGCCACCACCCACTCCACCTCATCGATGCCTTCGCCGGCACCCTCACCGTAGCCATGGCCAAACGGGCCGTTCATGGTGCCCTCGAAAGCACCGCCCTTCACCACCTGGTTGGGCCTCTGTGATTCCTCCTGTCGTACCAGGACCATGAGCTGGGCGATGTCATGAGCTAGCATGTCATCCACAGCATCCAGCAACTTTATCTTCAGTGGCTGAAACTTGTTCAGATCGTGGGCCTGCAGCTGTTCCTGCTCACGCAATAGAAAGGAAAGGTCAGACCAAATACTGACAGAATGAACAACAAATAATAAACAACAACAAATAATAAACAATGAATAAAAACCTGCAACACAGAGATGCATGGGGACCAGGTGCTTGGCAGATCTGTTCAAAAGTCACTTCCTTTTTTTAACATCTAAATACCATGTAACAGTACTGCATTAAAGCACATGTAACTGCATTAAAGCACATGTAACTGCATTAAACCATATAACCCTTTTGCTAAAGCAAGTTGAAATATCTTAAAATATTCTCCATAACATTTTATGAGCAACTGTAAAAAATCATTTGGAAAGTTCAGGAATTGTTAGGGTTTAAGGTTTAATTGTTAGGGTTTAGAGTTTAATTGTTAGGGTTTACGGTTGAATTTGTTTATTTATCTCTGTCTAATGTGCTTGTTCTGCTACAGTTTATTAAAGCTTAGAAGATGTAGTTTACCATTTTGTCTTTTTCCTGTTGCCTTTTGTTTATCTATCAATAAACATGTTTTGAGAATTGGACTAATAATAAAATGGCAGCTTGATTTTTCTTCTTTGATCACATCACCATATACAAGTTTTATATATTTTACACATATGTCTGTCTGTCTTTTACAAAACTAATGTTGATCCCACAATGCAATTAAACTAATTACCCTAAAAGACTATATTTACCTGCATTTTTTTTAGGTTGGGAAAGTCTCCAGGAGAAATCTGATGCTCCCTCTCAATGCGGCTATAGATCTCTCCCAAACTGTTAATTAGTTCTTTCTTTTTGTTCTCTTTCCCAAAGACTGAAGGCATCTCCTTCTTCAAAGAGCTGATGATGTAGGCATGGACCTGTGGTGGAATGGAAATTTCATTGTAAATCTGGAGTTCAAAGAAAAGCCTTCAGCAAGTTGCTTGAGCAGTAACAAACATGAGCAGTAACACTGGAGAGCAAAGACATTAACCAAGACCACACTGCAATACAATAATACAACAAACACTGCAATACAATAATACAACAAATACTGCAATACAATAATACAATAAACAGTGTGAATTATGCTCTTTATATATGGATGACCAACAAATGATAATTTCAAAAACAAAATGCTATATATGTGTATAATATTGTGTGATGCTATATGCATATATGATTATATATATGTATATAATCTATTGTGTGAACACTGAAGAGACTCTCACACTGGTCTAGTACTGGGTAGGTTCTTGTACACTCTTGTCATAGAAAGAATGTTTCTGTACTGGGGGTGACACGAAGTCAAAGGTTAACTTAACATTCTATTTCGGGGAACAAGCTGCCTGCTTTCAGTCTGACAGGTGAATGGTCCCAGGACAGTTTGAAAGGAGAAACAGAAGTTTTTAAGCACAGAGGAAGTGACATATGGTTTCCTTTTAAAATAAAAGCATTATTTATGACTTCCTAAATATCTGTCTTCGTCACATCCTGTGGAGGTGAAGAAAGCTCCTATATTAAAAAATAGTAGTAATAATATTACTACTACTACTACTACTACTACTACTAATAATAATAATAATAATAATATATATCTGTCCATGTCACATCCTGTGGAGCTACAGTTTGTAGAAAGTTCCTATATTAAAAATTATATATTACTACTAGTATATTATTACTACTACTGCTACTATTACTACTAATAATAATAAGTTGGAGGAAAGAGTGTTACGCTGTCATGCAGAAACATCTGTGTTACATCTGTTTACAGTGCTTAGGCAAGTGAAGGAGAAGCTTCACAGAGAAGAAAGTCAGGACTCCATAACTTTTAAAGTTCAAAACACACCTGATTCAGATTTTTGCACAGTCAACACTCTGAGAACAGCATGCTGGGACAGTCTGTGTTCGCTAAACTGCACACTGTTAACAGGAAACTTCGGTGTTTTAGCCCAAATCAAACGTAAATCTTCTGATGATTAAATCAGTGGACAGTCAATGTTAGGAGCAGTTCCTATGCACTATGGGTAAGACCAGAGTGTGCTCCATCCCCTCGGAGTGTGCTCCATCCCCTCAGAGTGTGCTCCATCCCCTCACTATGGGTAAGACCAGAGTGTGCTCCATCCCCTCAGAGTGTGCTCCATCCCCTCACTATGGGTAAGACCAGAGTGTGCTCCATCCCCTCACTATGGGTAAGACCAGAGTGTGCTCCATCCCCTCACAGAATCATCAGTTCTGAGTCATCAAGATTTACAGAATCATATGTTCTGAAGAAAAGCCTTGTCCAGGCCAGATTCACCACAATGTCATGCTGCACCAAAGATGTCATCTGATTCTTTCTAGAGTATGAAAGTATCTTTCTAGAGTACGATGGACAAATATATGGTTGTGTATTGGAGAAATCAATACTGTGGGAGAAGCTGCCACCAGGCTGAGAGACATCAGATATGCACCAGTGCTACAACAGTGCAGAGCGTTACAAAAACAGCTTTTTTTTCCTTTTTTTTGTTTTGTAAGGATAGTAACTAACTGGACAGACAACCATCTTATAAACCCATATACACACACAAACACACAAGCATCTTATAAACCCATATACACACACAAACACACAAGCATCTTATAAACCCATATACACACACAAACACACAAGCATCTTATAAACCCATATACAAACACAGACAAAGTGAGACACATGAACTAGATCCAGTGACAGAACCAGTTCTCTTTAAAAAGTGTCTTTTACAGGGGCCTTATTGCAGCCCAGTGAGTAACATAAACATGTTGTTATGTACCTTACATTGTACAGTATGTGTAACAATTGTTCATTTTGGCTAGGATTAGAGTTAGGGGTAGGGTAGGGTTAGTGTTAGAGGTAGGGTAGGGTTAGGGTAGGGGTAGGGTTAGGGTAGGGTTAGTGTAGGGGTAGGGTTAGGGTTATCACTCTCTGTGATGATTGGACCCTACATTTTTCACACTCTAGTGCAGCTGTGTGTAATTTTGACATTTGGACATTCTAGAGATTAACATCATCTCACCTGCACTGCAGAAAGAAAACACACAGCCTTGTTTAAAAATTAAAACACAGCACTGCCCTGTGATAAAGGCTGGATTATTGTAGAACTTTCAGTTGAGGGAAGAATGTTTTGTGCTCTTACTGGCCCAGTTTAAGCATGAACTCAAGCTGTAAATCTGAAACTGAGGCACAAATGTGAACATGTCCACACAGATCACAGGGAGGAGTTATGACTGTGTAACCAGGAGGCAGTTACAATGCAGAGTGTCTGATCACAGTTATTATTCTGCTGAGTGTCTGATCATAGCTATTATTCTGGTATCCATGGAAGAGCCACTTTAATGTCCATTCAAGCAGGCACTGAATTATATTGCCTTTAATGTAGACTAGGATTAGGGTTAGGGTTAGGATTAGGGTTAGGCCTGAATGATATATTTTACATGGTGCTTTCAGAGGCTTTTCGTTCACACTGAATGAACTCTTTATGGTCCAATCACATTTAATTTCTTTGCTCTCCATTAGTGCTGAGCTGAAGAGAGTTTCCCACGTGGAACCACTGGACAACGCCAGTAATTAACAACTAGCATTCTAACTTTTCAGCAATAAAAGATTCAAATATATAAATATGTCCCTATTTTCAAAGCCACTATATTTTCAGACTATACATATCTACCGTCTTATTGTACAGACACACAGTTTGAATTAAATTATGCTATTTTAGTCAGGTTAATTTAGCCTGAGCTATACATAGTTATTTATACTTTTAATTTAATAAAATTTTACTTTGCAATGCTACTTCACTAGTAAAATTACTAATGTACATTATCATGTAAACTTTGTTGAATCCTTTCTGTGTTTTATTATTAATTTTAGTTCTAGCAGTAGTAGAGACTGTACGATCCAGGCTGCCTCGACACCACACTCTCACCATAAAGCTCTGTTATTGTTACCTTTGCAAGCCTGGCCCTTTTGATGAGGTCATTCAGCTTGCGGAGAGCAGCATTGCGTGGAAGTGACTGAATGTCCTTGAACAGGTCCTGCTCCTCGGCCTCAAACAGCCGCCGGTTGTCGGGGATGAGTAGAGGATGTGACCAGAAGGATCCGATGTAAACCCGGACCACCTCGGGTGTGTTCACGATCTTACCCAATGACCACATGAGGGCGCCATACACACGCATTAACTGCTGGGTTTCAATCTGATCAGCTTTGTTGAGCACCACACGAATCTTGTCTTCATGGTTCTTCAGGGCACGGATCACCTCAGAAAACTCATCTGAAATGTCCAGCTTGTGGGCATCGAAGAGCAGGATGATGCGGTCCACACGCTCGGCAAACCACTCCAACACAGCAGTGAAGTCGTAGCCTGCAGGCAGGGAGAAAGGGTCATGATGACAGTATTCACAACCAAGCATTGGCAGGCTGCTTCATTAGGTCCTGATAGGAGACTGAGTGCCTGCTGGGTTAGGGTTAAGTAAGGGTTGAGTTAGGATTAGGTTAGGGTTGGGGTTAATCCTAGCTCTAGCCCATCAGTGCAGGTGGATTATGTAAGGGTTAGGGTTAATGTTAGGTTAGGCATAGGTTATAGTTAGGTCAGGGTTTGGATAGGTTATGGTCAGGATATGTTAGGGTTAGGTTTTACTTATGCATGCTCTGAGCTCTCTCTGTAATTACGGTTAATGGCACTGTGGAGCGGGGAGGTATGATGTCACGCACTCCAGAAACCACACCATCTTAACGATAAACCACCTTAACTAAACCCTAACCCTAACCCTAGTTAAAGTAATGGGGTACATTCCCAAATTAAACCCGATACCTTCAACTCCTTACTGACCATTTGTTTGTATTCACCCTTGGCATCTGAAAATATTTTCAGTGTATCAAACACTAGAACTTAAAGTTTAAAAAGAGTTTATTTTGAAATTTCTTCAGTTCACAGAGAACCCCCTCTACACACACACACACACACACACAGTGAAAAATGGCTTTTGCATTAAATGGTTGACTGCTCCTTTAACAAATTTCTTTCTCAAATGGAGTTTGTGAGGGAGAAATACTGGAAAGAAAAGAGCCAGGAGAAAGATAAACAACAGCCTTGGGAAAAAAATACAGACAGGCTCTAATCCAATTACAGGTCTTTGGAAATAATAGCACTACAGAAAACTCTAGAATCACAGCAATTGTCAGAATGTTAGAATGTTGTCTTTCAGAACATTTCCTAAAAGGTATTACTATACAAGCGTACTATACTATACTACACTACGCAGCACTGATAATAAACATTATTAGTCCATGTTGATATAATACACATCAATACACAATGCATCCTTTTCAGCTCATTTTCGTTGCTAATCTGATACACCTACAGAGCTCTACAGCTGAGAATGAACTGGAAATCATCATCATCTCATTACTCAAACATGCTTTGCATCCATGGAATTCTAGGACAAATCTATGGTATTTAACCCTATATAGACCCCTGAAGAAACAAGAAGCTCAGTTAAAGAATGCTGACTCTGTTCACTCCAGTGTAACTCTGATCACTCCCAGCAGGCTACAAGAGTGTTTCAGAAGGAGAGAAACATTTAAATACATATGCCATGTTTAAACAATATGAGTCAAAGAAGGATGAAACATGACAAAATGACAATATAAATCTTCTCTTAGCCATGGCCAACACTGCTGCTTAGGCACAGACTCAGAACAGACGATTCGAATCAAACGATTCAGATTCACAGTCTGTGCTTTAGACTGACTCTGTGCAGAACAACGCTTCCAGTGTAACAACATCCAGGCACATACCACTCCCTTGATGACAGAGGCTCTTAACCCTGTGCACTGTGCCAGATGGTTCACCTACAGTTGAAAGGCCGACCTAAAAGCTGCAGAGCAATTAGTGTGTTAATAAACTTGGTAGATTATGATAGACTCTACCATTGTACCATTGTATTTTCCATAGGAAAATTCCACATGTGCAGGATGGGGAGACCATCTCTTTATTAGGCAGTTTCACAAGGTCAAAGGTCAAAGCTTCTTTATTGTCTGCACGGCTGTAGTTTGTGCCCTTCCATGGAGATTTTATTCTTTATGCTTATTTTTCCCCAATAAGAAAATCTCCACATTTAGGACAGAACTACGTGAAACTGAGCACACAAAACTAAAACTGAGCCCACAAAACTAAAACTAAAACTGAGCATCTGACAGAGCGGACAATAAGCAGTGAAACTGGGAGAGGACCTTTCCAGGGGCATTACTGTGGTGAACAGGGGCATTACTGTGGTGAACACAAGGAGGAGGGTGTAAGGGTTCAGATCAGCCTGGGGAATGCTCCTGGGGAATGCTCCTGCTATCAGCAAGGGGGTAACAGCATTTCCACGTCTGCCGGGCACTACACAGCAGAGGTTAACACTGCTCTGGTTTAAAGGACCCATCCACCATGTACAGTACAGGGTTAGGGTTAAATACCTCCATAGGGGTTAGGGTTAGGGTTAAATACCTCCATAGGGGCATTTACGGTGGCTGCTATAACCACACACATCTTCTGTAGCCTCTGGTGACAGGGGAGAGGAACACAAGCAGATAAAAAAATCAAATCATTTCGCAAAATAAAGAGGAACAGAGTGACGTTGTCAAAGACTTTAGAACATAAAACAATGAAATTTATAAATAGAAATAAAATGAAATATGAAGCAAAAAAGGGAGAAAGAAAGGGTTGGAAAGAAACAGAGAGAGAGAATCAGACACAGAGAGAATCGGAGAGAGACAGAATCAGACACAGAGAGAATCAGAGAAAGATAATCAGACACAGAGAGAAACAGAGAGAGACAGAATCAGAGAGCGAGAAAGAATCAGACACAGAGAGAATCAGAGAGAGAAAGAAAATCAGACACAGAGAATCAGACACAGAGTGAATCAGAGTGAGAGAGAGAATCAGACACAGAGAGAATCAGAGAGAGAGAGAGGATCAGACACAGGGAGAATCAGACACAGAGAATCAGAGTGAGAGAGAGAATCAGACACAGGGAGAATCAGACACAGAGAGAATCAGAGTGAGAGAGAGGATCAGACACAGGGAGAATCAGAGTGAGAGAATCAGGTCTAGGCTTTTGGCTTCATCTTTTTTGATGTGTTTTACTGTCACAATCAAAACCACTACAATGGAACAGTGTCATAGCAGCTGAACCAACCACCTGTTGGTCAGGTTGTATTCAAGGGAGAAACACACACACACACACACACACACACACAGGACACGTACTTCCTTCCACTTTTTTATGGTTCTATGGCATGACAACAACATTAGCATTGAATGTAGCTCACCTTCATTTAAAGATTTAAAATGTGAACAATATGCTGTTCCTGCACCGACTGCGATTTTTTGTCATTCCCTTGCAACTTTGACTGGAAACAAACGAGCATTTGTGAGATACAGGCTTTTCTTTCACTAATGCACACAACTCTATTTGAGTTTAACAGCTTTGCTGATCATAACCAGATTTTTCCCTGTTAACATGAGATTTGTTTTTTGTGGATATAGCATTTGTTCCATATGAAAAACAATAATTTTCCTATGTGTTTATTGAAATCATGGATTAGGCTACTGCTGTTAATACAGTTAATGACAGATTTTCTCACGTTACATCAAATAATCGCTATCAGAGAAACAAGTGGGAGTGAAGAACCTGGATTACATGCAGCAAGATACGGGTCCTTCTCACCTAGAGACAAGTCTTTCTCAACTAGATATAGGTCCCTCTCAACTAGATATGGGTCCCTCTCAACTACACACAGCTCCTTCTCATCTAGATACGGGTCCTTCTCAACTAGATACAGGTCCTTCTCTACGATATACCGCCCCTTCTCATCTAGATACAGGTCATTCTCTACGATACACCACCCCTTCTCATCTAGATACAGGTCCTTCTCTATGATATACCACTCCTTCTCATCCAGATACGGGTCCTTCTCAACTAGATACGGGTCCTTCTCTACGATATACCGCTCCTTCTCATCTAGATACAGGTCCTTCTCTACGATATACCGCTCCTTCTCATCTAGATTCCGCTCCTTCTCAACTGGATCACTATTCTGTTGTTTATTCTGTCAGAACAGTGGTTCATATGGAATGGAATGGCTTTTAAAGAATTTATTACATTAATTACTTTCACTGGCACCCACAACAGTGTGAAGGACTGAATGAGGTCCACACAGACACCAGGGGCAACTACAGAAAAATAAAAATATTACTATTTCTGATAAATGAAGTTCACTGAATTGTAGCCAACAGCTGCTCCCCCCACCAAACTAGATCTACCCAGCTCTCTAATCCCCTCCCCCACACCTGGTCCCCAAGGTAAATAATCAATCTCTCTCTCTCTCTCTCTCTCTCCTGTACCACATACCGTAATCACGTTACTCTCACAGTCCTGTACCACATACCTGTACCATGCTCCCTCTACTAACATCCTTCACGTACTGTAGTTACATTACACCTCTATACAAACATGGCTCAGTATAAATAGAGTAAATTATTAATTGTAGTAACAATAAATTACAGAGAGAGAGAGTAAAAGAATATGGTTTGCTCAATGTTTTCGACTTTTCCTGCAACCTTTTCTTTCATGCCATAACAGGCTGCAGCATGTTACACTCTCTTTCTTCAAGTCCAAATGGCTTCCTGTAATGCAGTGGGTCTCACTTTAGCTGTACTCATATGTGCCCAAGTTACACAACCAGAACACCAAAGCCTGAAATTTGAACATCTACATGCTCAAATTTTGGCTGGTATTGTCTCAACAGAAAAGAAAACACTTCTTGAAGACGCAATGCATCACTCACAAAGACAAAACCCCAGTCTGACCTTACAGTGTTAAATGTAACATACTAACTTATGTGTGCTGTGAATACAGAACACATCTGGACCACATAACTGATTCATGCAGTTAACTGAACACATCTGGACCACATGACTGATCCATGCAGTTAACTGAACACATCTGGACCACATGACTGATCCATGCAGAACTGAACACATCTGGACCACATGACTGATCCATGCAGTTAACTGAACACACCTGGACCACATGACTGATCCATGCAGTTAACTGAACACATCTGGACCACATGACTGATTCATGCAGTTAACTGAACACATCTGGACCACAGGACTGATGGCTGATAGAGAATGTGAGCAAAAGTAGCTTTGCAATGCAGAGTTGGAATTCAGGTCCAGTCCTGTGTGGACGTGGAGAGAGAAACACGCAGGAGATCTGAAAGTCATAAAGAACTCAGAATTTACATTTTCTTTTGCTCAAAACTAATTTATGTGTCTCTATATTTCTATACAAAAATTATGTTTGATATAAAAAAATATAAAAATATAAAAAATATATATTTTATATGTAAAATCTCCAATTCTGATTTAATAAATCATCTGCATGCAAAACTGTTGCTCATGTTACACTGTTTGTACTGTTAAATATCTAACCCTAGCCCTCATAAGTGCACCCACCACATCAGAACCACTCCTTCCTGTTGCTCAGCAATAGACCAGCCACAAGGTCACATGGACAACAGTGACATGGGTAAAAGCTCCCCAACTTGGTGCACATTAATCACTTCAGAAATCCTCTTCAGAAACTGAAGAGGAAAACAGTGGCAAAGAACAACAGCAAAGAACAGCAATAAATAAATAAAAACAGCAACAAAAGCTGTATTTCTATTATACAGCTATATATATATAGCTGTATTTCCAGCTGGTTACACCTCTTTAGCAAAATATGAATAAAAGGTCCAGGTATGATCGTGGAGCAGGTATCAAGGGTTCAGTGCCACATTGTACTTTGTTTGTACTTTGAGCTTATGCTGCTCCAACACAAGACTTCCATAAAAAAGAGCAAGAGGGTCAGGACAGTGGTGGTCAGGACAGTGGGGGTCAGGACAGTGGGGGTCAGGATAGCAGCAACACAAACATTATAAGCACACAAAAACTCAAACAGAAACAAACAAACAGCTAATTAGACTCAAATAAAGGAGCAGATACACACAAACACACGCATGTGACTGAAGAGCAAATTACTCCTGTTCTGCCAACATTTCTCCCCACATTATAATTTCTTCGATTTTCCATCCATGAGGCTCTTGGCACAATGTCACACATTTACAATCTCAACCTACAATATCAGCAACAGTCCACATTACTGAGGACAGCAGACCTTCTCATGTGACCAGTGAAGTTCACAGTACCAAGTGGAATGAGTGACGTCGTGTGAATAGACGAGTGTCGTTGCTAAATTTGACCCTCACACCAAACTGTCAGTGGGAAACATCGTAATGACACATACTGCTCAGCAAAAGGAGATACTCGCTCAAATCCACTTGAATATATTGGGGAGGAGCTTCACCGCATATGACTAACATGTGAAGGTTCAACGGCACCAGTTTGTATTGTTGTATTTGCTGAACACTAATCAGGTCTCTATTTGTTTGTATTGTTGTATTTGCTGAACACTAATCAGGTCTCTATTTGTTTGTATTGTTGTATTTGCTGAACACTAATCAGGTCTCTATTTGTTTGTATTGTTGTATTTGCTGAACACTAATTAGGTCTCTATTTGTTTGTATTGTTGTATTTGCTGAACACTAATTAGGTCTCTATTTGTTTTCACTTATAAACATACTTCACTGCAGACGCTCTTATCCAGAGAGACTTACAAGAGTTAAACATTGTATCAAAAGTTAAACACTGTATCATTGTATCATTGCAGGTTTAGTTTCCTGGAGTAAATAATAGTAAGTAAATAAAAACATGACAGGCACCAGGGGCATGGCTAAGTATGGGCGTGGCTATGCAGGGGTGTGACTAAGCAGGAATGTGGCTGGGAAGGGGCGTGACTGAGCAGGGGCGTGGCTGAACATCGTCTGCAGGAGAGAAGTAACTCAGGTGAAGCAGTGGGTAATTAAACACGAGTCCTGCATCTTGTTGCTGGTCACCTATTAAAACTCTGCATTCTCCTCTACTAGGTGACTCAACATGGGAGAGGTGACACGGACACGACTCAACACGGGAGAGGTGACACGGACACGACTCAACACGGGAGAGGTGACACGGACACGACTCAACACGAGAGAGGTGACACGGACACGACTCAACACGAGAGAGGTGACACGGACACGACTCAACACGAGAGTGACCCTAACCCTAAACAGCACTTGAGCAGGGAGTGTGTGACGGTGTTTCACTACACGTGTGTGACCCTCCTTCTGTGATGTTACTGTACTCTTTTCTTTTATTACACGTAGCTCCATGTCAACATGCTGTTACGCTTCATGGGTTCATTACATCAACATCTACTCAACTACTAGAATCAATAACACAACATGGCACAATACAGTATACAGTACAATACAATACAGTATACAGTACAATACAGTATACAGTACAATATAGTATACAATACAATATAGTATACAGTACAGTACAACAGAGCAGAATCAAGAAACGCCATGTTTAAATATTTTAGATACCAGTGTAGAACAGATAGAATAACCCTAACCCTAGCAGTAGACAAACACAAACCTTAGCAGAAGACAGATTAACAATAACCCTAGCAAAAGAGAAACACACCCTAACTCTAGCAGAAGACAGACTAACTCTAACCCTAGCACTGATAACACAAGAATCTGTGTGTGAGAGCACATGCATGCACACAGGGAGGGTGTGTGGGAGAGGGGGTGGGACCAAGTGTGTGTGTGTGTGTGTGTGTGTGTGTGTGTGGGAGAGGGGTTGTGGCCAAGGGAGTGTATGTGAGTTAGTGGGTGGGGCCAAGGGAGTGTGTGTGGGATAGTGGGTGGGGCCAAGGGAGTGTGTGTGTGTGTGTGGGGGATAGGGGGTGGGGCCAAATTTTTACCTCTGCTGATTCTCTGCTTCTCTCCAGACAAGATCCCTGGAGTATCTATCACGCTTATGCTCTCCAGAACAGGGTTGGGCAGCTGGGCACACACAAATCTGTAGGGTACACACACACACACACACACACACACACAAATCTGTAGGGTACACACACACACAAAAATCTGTAGGGTACACACACACACACACACAAAAATCTGTAGGGTACACACGAACAAACATCTGTAGGGTACACACACACACACACACACACACACACAAATCTGTAGGGCACACACACACACACACACACACACACACACACACACAAATCTGTAGGGTATGCTGTTTAAAAAGAACACACACATGAAGTATTTATTATTAAGCACTTATTAAGGTTAAGTTTAAATCTTTATGACCAAAGGAAATGGTCTGCATTAGCTTTTCATGTCTGTAAGAGAAGTGAGGTGAGGAATATCTCCGCTGTTAGTGTGAGGTGAGGAATATCTCCGCGGTTAGTGTGAGGTGAGGAATATCTCCGCTGTTAGTGTGAGGTGAGGAATATCACTGTTAGCATTGGCGTAGGAACCGGGGAGGATGGGGGGGACGTGTCCCACCCAATATCAGAAACAGGTAGATTTGTCCCACCCAAAAATTAAACCACAGAAAAAGCGGAAACTGTTTAAAAAATTTTATTCTAAAAGCACGGTTTGGCAGTGTTCGCATTTCACGCGCTGTGTTTGATGTTAGCAACGGCTCTGGTTGTCAGCGAAAGAAAACACTGAATGCGTAAAAAACCACTATCTGTCATGTCCATCAGGATAAGCTTGATTTGTTGGATAAAAAGACAATCT
>JAOYMR010000017.1:28606770-28619774 GCA_025802075.1 Tenebrosternarchus preto | reverse complement strand
CATGTATTTGTAAAGCGGCTTTGTGACAACATGTGTTGTAAAAAGCGCTATATAAATAAAATTGAATTGAATTGAATCTTTCTTTTCCCTCTAAATGGGGTGGAGGTATATACAGTATATTTAGCCCAGTACACTCTGCAGTACTTTTTTAAGTGGAAACATTGACTATGTGAGTTGTCCTCCACAACGTCTACTAGAGTACACTCAGAGCACTATATAAAGCTTTTTCTTGTCCTAGGCTTCTGTGAATAGCATTCAGGGAGTTTGTGTGAGTCTGTTATTTCCAGTGTTTGTGTGGAAGGGGCTCTACAAGCAGCTCTATAAGCAGCTCATCCAACCTCTGGCGCACAGCACAGCGCTAATTAGAGCTATGCTAATGTGTGCCTGCCAGACGGGTAATTTTAAATGTACTGTGATTTGACATACACTAAGGAGGATAACTTGGGGCCACGCTAGATACCCTAACCCTAACCACAGTAGATACCCTAACCACAGTAGATACCCTAACCCTAACCACAGTAGGTCCTGGTTACTAATGGAACCAACACTAGAGATTACTATTTGCTCTTTCTCTTCCTTGTTTCAAGCTTCTAGTTTTATAAACAGTCAACATGTAGACATATAAGTAGGCATCCATAATTATAGGATCATCAGCTAAATATGGACATATTTATATTCTTTATTTAGCCATTTAATATAAATGTACACAAATAGTCGCAAGAGTATTACTTGTGTATTACCGAGTATTAATTGCCTCTTAACACGTATTAGATTGCGCACGTTTAGTCAATGATATTCTTACATATTCTTGCACAGACCTGCAACTATTTCAGTGTTTTGCGCAATATGCATATGATATTTGCGAACTGCATGCATCCTACGTTTTCATTTTACAAAACGCTTATTGTGCGGCCTAATCTTTCTACGCTTTGTAGAAATAGCGGCGTTCAGTTCGGTTTGCCACCGACTGCTCTTGCCTGTGTAGGTGGGATGGGCACTAAGTGAGTGTGATAAGGTGAGACTCGTGCTCATTAGCCTACCGTACATTATATTTTCAAGGAGATATGTGACGAATATGAGATAAACTGGCTAAACTGAATATAGGCTAAACTGGATTATAAAACGAATTAGTATTTTGCGTATCATTATATTTTGTTGAGAAGGGAACTAGAGGGACAGCCAACGGGTGGAGGGAAGTTAGCGCGATAACAAAAAAGGACCACATCTTTCCGCGGTAGGTGGTGCTAAACCCATTCACATTTTGTCTGTACCTCAACGGAACAGGATGATTTTAATCAAGCTGGACGACGTCCAACATTGCTCACGCGGAGTCGGCGCTGCGCACGAGATCCTGCTCACCATTCCTAGATATTTCACGAGGACATCAAGCGAGTGCTGAGCTTGCTGCGCGTGAGACTGAGGAGTGCTTATGGTGTTAAATTGTTGGGGAGGATGTAGCTTAAACAACCGCATGAAAAATGAAAAGGGTTTCCCGAAAGCTGACTTTGGCTCTGGCAGCGTTATTCTGGATAGCTGCTTTACTGTATTTCATTCTTCTGAGCAGTCGCAAATTACCTGACCAAAGACGCGAGCAACCAAAGGAGAACGAGGTGAGTGGCGCGTCTGCAAGCCGCGGAAGCACGGGCTAGTTGAGACAGGCGCGAGGAGACGAGCTGGGCGCCGTTGTAAGATAATTACACTTCATAATAGAAGGGACGTGACGGAGCGGTCGCGAGCTGGTTTCGTGATATAAGAACTGCCTCATTTAAATACTTTGCTCGGGGGACGGATTCGGTTACACTGATTTCTGTGCAGGACACTGCGTGGAGTCCTACTGGTGATAGTTTCTCCGTAGATGAAAATGTAAAACAATTTTCAATAGCAATTCAGCTTTAACTTATTTGTGTAGTGAAATACCTGTAAACTCACATATAACTGATCTGATGTTTGCGGAATAGAACTAAACTTTGATTTGCTTGTCAGTAAACATTAATCAGGATGCCAAAGCCGTAAACTTCACACCCTCTGTAATTCTTAACAATTCTTAACACTTATGTTTGAAGCTGGTCTCGAAAGCTGGTTGGTTGGTATATACAACGGAGAGACTTTTTTCAGTGTACTCTGGGCATTGACATTGTTTACAGACAGGGATATTTGGTTAAATGATTACAGCGATGAGTGTAAAAATCATGGAAAGATAGCTGAACAAAATGTTATTAATGCGCTTAAATATATTGTTAATTTGTATTAACAATTGTATATTGTTATATTGTATTGGTGGTACAGATGTATACAGTAATCGTTTTGATAGAAGAGAAAACAAAGCATCCATCAACATTTCGCATCTAAAACATTTAAAACATTTAGGGAACATTTAAGAACCGGTTCAGTGTCCGGCCGAGTAAAGTCACTTTGTGTTAACTTAACCACTAAACGGTTCAGTACTTTAGAGTAACTTAACCACTAAACGCTTCTGTCTACTGTACTGCACTTAGTGCTACACCATGATACTGAAACTGAACTCACAAATACCAAATCGGTCGTTACCTTTGCATAATTTGGCCCTTACTAGAATGTTTTAAATTGCATCTGTTTGTATTGTACAAAGCTTCTTTTGATTAGGTTCACTTTCACACGGCAGTGAAACTCAAATGTGATTATGCGCTTGAATGCTGCTGCAGAACAGTTATGAAAATACAGCCCAAAAAAACTGCGATCAAAATAATCTAAATGTCTGTGTTCAAGTGTATCTTATAGCTGAACAACAACAATAATAATAATAATAGGTACAATACTATTCTACTAAACTTTTGAGCTTTTGAGACAAATAATTTTAACACTGTTCATTAAACTTTGAGACTTATTTAGTAAAGGACAGAATAATTTTAAAGCACAGCTACACCATGTACAGCATAGTACAGCTGCACCATGTGCAGCACAACCACACCATGTGCAGCACAGCCGCACCATGTACAGCACAACTACACCATGTACAGCACAGTTGCACCATGTACAGCACAGCTGCACCATGTACAGCACAGCTACACCATGTACAGCACAGCCACACCACGTTCAGATCACTATGTACAGCACAGCTACACCACGTTCAGATCACCATGTACAGCACAGCACAGCTACACCATGTACAGCACAGTTACACCATGTACAGCACAGCTACACCACGTTCAGATCACTATGTACAAACTTGGCTGCGAAGCTTCAAACGTGTATCAAGGAATCACCTCTTCAGTGCTGCCTGCTGGATGTCGTATTTGCCACTCTGTTTATAGCAAAAACCCCAACATTGCAAACCAAGTCTGAAATGTCTTTTATTGGTGAAATAAAACATTGTGAGAGGCCAGGACTGTGTCGATGTGTAATAGTATATTGAAGGATAGCTATTATGTTCAGCACATTCATCAAACTGACTTATTAGATGTGAAAATATGCTGCATGTGCATGTGATGTAGGTCGTATATACACAAGCTGCATTGTTGTGCCATAATCTATGGATTTGATTCTCACGTTGCCATGTGTATCACTCAGGCTTTAATACTCAGAACGGCTCTGTTGCACTACTCTGCCCCAGAGTGAGATATATGGTCTCCCAGTCCTGCTGGTGGTACTGGCTGAAACCTATTAAAAGCTGCTTTTCTTTAAGTTTAAACTGCAAGTAACAAAAGTTCCTGCAGTATGTGGTGATTGTAATATGACTTGACTATTTCAGTTTTATTTCAACAAGTGACAAAAACAAAAAAGCAAATTGTCAGAACACAGATGAGTGAACAGGTTTATTGATGAACAGGATCATTGATGACTGAGGCCGTTGATCTAGTGCTGCGATGTTTTCATGTTTTAACTCTGGTGCACTGAATGAAGTTTCCCTGTTGTTGGAATGGAGTACTGTGGTCTCTCACATCGCCACTTTCAAAGAGCCTAATACTGCGATAATGATTAACCCACAATATATTCTGCTCCCCTCCCAGACAGTTAACCAGCTGCTTCTGCTGTCTGTGCAGTTTCCCCTGCTGCCAGAGACCACAGGCTATGACTCGCTGTAAAACTATAAAAAGGAGCGGTTGGCCGCACATGTTCGAAACCAGCTGACAAGACAGTGAATATCCAGTTACCACTCTCTCACTCCGTCCTGCCCTCATTAGCAGCCAGCATGTAGCACTCAGCACCAATGATACACCACCATGATACTGAGCTCAGTGGCTGGGGACCGACAATAACCTAATGACTCCACCAGAGAACATAGTGTGAATGTACAGTGAAAGCACACAATGTGTAGGACCTGTTTTCACATCTTGGGGAAATACATGTGTGTGTAGTTATAACAAACCTTTCCAAATGTATTGAAAAATTAAGGTTCTCTTTGTTGATAAGTTAGTTTACTGAGTTGCATATTTCTCTGTTGGCATGTTCTCTTTAAAGTGAGTGAAAAACACAGATCTGTCAGAAAACATTTAGTTTCATAGTGGAGAAGAATAATTATGTTAAATCTCCGATTAATACAGAGTTCAGATTATGTTCACCTTTGCACATCTGTTACAATGTCATTATGATATGTGAATGTATCAGCATTTGAAATAAATGGTGTGTTTGAATTAAGTAGTGTATGACTCAGTGGTTAACATCTGAAGCAGTCACTGCATTTTGAAACTTCATATTTTTACAATACACACATTTTGTTATTTTGTTGAATATAAGAGCGGCTGAGTCATGACAGCATATTGTAATGGAAATGTCGTCTGTGCTCCTCCTGGTGCTGGTGTTTCTGTGCTCCTCCTGGTGCTGGTGTTTCTGTGCTCCTCCTGGTGCTGGTGTTTCTGTGCTCCTCCCGGTGCTGGTGTTTCTGTGCTCCTCCTGGTGCTGGTGTTTCTGTGCTCCTCCCGGTGCTGGTGTTTCTGTGCTCCTCCTTGGTTTCTGCAGGCTGAAGTAAAAGCCCAGTCTTTGTCATGCTTAGCAGTCTATCTTAAGAAACAGACATCTGCAATTATCCACCTCCATTACGGGCTGTAAAGACGCTGTTGTAGCCTTGTAAAGCATCAGGCCATGACTGCCCCAGCAGGCCGACAGCAGTGAGGAGGGAGTGTGAGCTCTGGGGAGGAGGAGTCAGGCCACACAGCAGCCTCTTGTCTCAGTAAAGGAACAGTTCAATCCAGATTTACAGGTCTGTAACGGGGCTTATGGGGCTGCTTTATAATAACATCAGCCATTTTAGTGAAGATGGTTCTCATTAATTATTATTCATATGATTATGACATACCCTCCATAAATTTGCATGTTGATTGTTTTTGAGTATCTGAAAAAATACAGATGGCCAAAGTAATATTTTCACTCACATGAATTAAGCAGAATGTTGAAAGGTAAAGAGATGTATTTCAATATCAGGCATCATGGATGGAGATGTTTTGTAACATTATATTGCAGGAAGCCTGATTGATGTGTCCACAGCAACTTTAGGTGTGTACTTCATAGTTTTAAAATCTAGGTTAGTATTAGGATTAGAGAACATAATCTGGGTTGGAGAAGCATCATAACCTAGGGTTAGGATTAGGGTTAGAGAACATAATCTGGGTTGGAGAAGCATCATAACCTAGGGTTAGGATTAGGGTTAGAGAACATAATCTGGGTTGGAGAAGCATCATAACCTAGGGTTAGTATTAGGGTTAGAGAACATAATCTGGGTTAGAGAAGCATCATAACCTAGGGTTAGGATTAGGGTTAGAGAACATAAACTGGGTTGGAGAAGCATCATAACCTAGGGTTAGTATTAGGGTTAGAGAACATAATCTGGGTTGGAGAAGCATCATAACCTAGCAGCATGCTCACTGGTCTCCATTACTGCTTCATTGGTTTGTTTCAGATCTCTGACACAGAATGGGAAGACCTCCTGGAAGAGTTTGAAGAAAAGAGCTACCTCAGTGCTCACAGGTGGAAGCCTGGCCAAGATCCCTACAGTCTGTATGCTTTTAATCAGAGGGAGAGTGAGAGGGTCCCCAGTAACAGAGCCCTTAAAGACACCCGGCATTCCAGGTAGGCCCTGTGTGTACCTTCATTTATCTTGCTTCTTGTTTACCTGTATTGGCTGTGACGTACCTGGGGGTGTGTTTAAGGGTTTGGGTTGTCAGACATGAATCTAGGTAACTGTCTTCTTATGTTTTACATGCCACACATTCACTAGTGTACATTCACTATTAAATGACCATCATTTGCTGTAACATACTGTACAATTTCTGAACAATTTCATACTGTAAATAAACCTTACAGTGTATCTGCTATTACTGAACACACTGCAGCCATTCAGTACTTAATCAGTGCAGCCATAATCAGTGCTTAATTATGAACAGAACACACATAAAAATAATGTTTACACTATTGTTCTGCACACTTAAATATTGCTGTTAAATTATATTAACGTGATAATGAGATAAAAATGATTGCAGTATCATTTAAACAGTAGCAGTGTGCTAATTGTAGGGTGATTACAGGAAGACTGGTGGCAGAATTGCTGGTAATTGCTGGATATTTACAATGTGGTACCTTTTACTTTAATTAACTGTACAGCAAACTTTAGTTATGTTTACTGTAGATGTTTACTGTAGCTGGCTATCTAAAAGACACAGTACAATTGCATAGATATTTGTTTACAGATTTATCCCATTAAGATTCTATCCTTAGCAATGCTTCAATCTAATCTCATGCTCATTCATGCTTAGAGGTGACAAACCTGCTCAGCTCGGTGGAGGCCTTGAAAAGTTTACATGTTTATGACAAACACAATTATGCTAAATAAAGACAAATCTTTCACGTAAATGGCTAAGAATACGTACACACCATGTGTGATAACGCTCACATGGGAGACATGCTCAGGATGCATTGGGTTTTACTCAATTCACTGGCATGAAATGAGTTCAGAGCTCGTTTGGCAGTAATGTTCAGCTGCTCACAGATTATGTCCTTGTGCTGTTTGCCTCAAGCTCTCATTGTCTGCTTCCAGACATTGCTGTAATGTCATTTCTCTCATCCCTTGAGGAAATGTGTCCCACACATCAGTGATGACTGGAATATGACAAGGAGTCAATAAGCCTTATGAACTGTATAGCAATTACTCTGTAATCTCATCTGATAGGTTAGTGTATTTGAAAAACTTCATTAAGTAATTAATCAGTGTTTGTAATATTATCCTAATCAGAATCGCATCAGTTGAGATTGGAGTTTGTAATTGTATGCCAGACAGGGTTATGGTTAAGATTAGGGTTAGTGTTTGGGTTAGGGATGGGGTTAGTGTTTGGGTTAGGGATGGGCTCAGTGTTTGGGTTAGGGATGGGCTCAGTGTTTGGGTTAGAGATGGGGTTAGTGTTTGGATTAGGGATGTTTGGTGTAGTTGTTTTGGTCTGATCTCTGTGGATTCGTAAACTGTCCCTGCTAGCATCTTGGAGGTCAGATAGTCTGGCTGCAGTTTCCCTTCCAGCTCAGAGCATCTAGGGTTAGGGTTAGGGTTAGAGTCTGGGAGGCTCTTCTGCTGCAGGGTGCATGAAGCAAGTTATTTTGCATATTTCTGAAGTATAGAATAAAGTATAGAATAACATATACAATAATATCTGGGCTTTGTATTTCTTACTGAACATACAGTACTATGCAGAAGTCTTGAGTTACTGTTAGATTTGTTGTTTTAACAATGGAATAATGACTATATTTAATTATTTCTCTGTCTATTAAGATACAAACAGAAAATACAGGAAATATGTACACAAAAAAGAAAAAACTTGATAGTAAGCATATCTTGAGCTCTTTTGGTGAGACTGTCCTTTTTCCAAGTAATCTTCTGGTATATTATACCAGGCTTTAAGAGACTAAGATATTGAGGTTCTTAAAAAAAGACATGTCAATCAATCAATCAAATTGATAAATCAGTTTGAACTGTTAGTTTCTTTCACATTTTGTTTTCATCTGCTGCCCAGTGAGACAGTAGCGGTCCAGTCCCGGATGGATCAGCTACATGTGTCGGGGTGACAGTGTCTGCTTTTTGCATTTTGTCACTTTGAGGAGAAAATTACTTTGTAGTTGGTTACCCATCTCTTCCAACCTAAAAAAAGCTAATCCAATCAAGAATTAAAAATAGTAATTGAAAAATGTGTATTATGTATATTAATGCATATATTAATAATGTATATTATGAGTATATTCATTCTACAAAAATCTCACCTCTTTTTTGCATGTCCAATAAATTCTTGCCACAGACATATTAACTATATAAATAAAAATAATTTGAAAATGTTAATACAATATTTATAAAAACTAAATATTAGTAAATTGTGTGCTATTTACCTGCATGGTTGGATCATATTATATTAAAACCATAATCTAAAGCTAGAAACATTTTTATTATTAATTTTAATAATGTTATGATATTCTTTTTTTTAATGTAAATGGAAACATCAGAATTAAATGTTCCCATCTGTTTTTGTCAACTAAAATGAGCACCAACTACAAACTTGAAAAGCGGTGAATTCTCAAGTAGAACTCAAGTATTTGGTTTGGTATGAAAATAGGCCACGTGTAAGAGATGACAGAGCAGTCAGAGGCCTCTGGCAGCCATTAGATGAATGTCTGTATCTGTAATGAAATAATTCATGCAGAGTCTGTATGACAATAGAAAGAACCTTGGATGAGAAGTGAGGAGGTACACTGGTACCCTACACATGTGCTTCCCCACTGGAGGCTTCTGGAGTTCACAGATCTGCTTCTGCTTCTCTCATATTGCTGTGTTTGTGCACCTACATGCACATATGAGAGCATGTCATATTCTGTTTGACTAATTAACAAGCTGAAGTTGGATAAACACAGAACAACTTTCTCTTCAGCTTCTAACCTTCAGGAGTCATGACTTGTTTGAAGCTGCCAGATAAACTGCTTGGTTACTTGGATTAAAATGCCTTCAGTGTTTTGGTGGATTGTCACCAAGATGTATTTGAGTGTAGCACTGACACTTACTACTTCCTCTCTGCTGACACGCTCCTACAGGTTTCTGTGACTAACATCAGGGGAATGGAATAATCCGGCAGGCTTGGATTTAAACCTCTGAGCACTACATCGAATGCAATATGACATTCTGACAATTATCTGCAGAGGATCCCACCATCCTGACAATAGTTCTAATGCCAAAGCAACAGCCTGAAACTCCAGGGTGCGGAGCTGCTACCAGAGCTCGCTGGTGTGAGCCTCAACACACTGTAGCTCCAGCCCCTGAGGACTAATAACTGATAAGCCTGTTTGCCAGGAGATAGCAATTAGACATGCTGTTAATCCACTTTCTGGCTATGGTGAAGAAATGCCAGTGTGCAGTTCTTTTCAGGGAGAGAACAAGTATGAATGATTAAAACTCACCCTTCACTCTTCTTAAGCAGCTTTCCAAAGAAGCTGTTTATAGTGGATTGTATGTACTTCCAATCAGTAAGACACTCTGCAAAGGAAGAGCTAATTAAAGAGGTACATTTTGCTTATTTGGCAGTTGAACTGAGTTATACATTTCATGGATCCATACTTGTTTTTTTGTTTAATTGTTTGTGTAAATGGCCAGTAGAGCTCTGCTTTTGCTAAAAGTAGTAGTGATTAGAGCAGTGTGTAGAGCAGGACTCTAATTTAAACCAGATATTCAGAGTTGCATATCCATCCTTAGAGTCTGACAGATGGCTGCATGGATTGGATCAACTTGTAAGTGAAATATTTCTGTGAGTTAATCAATGACCCCCAACACTTATGGGTCCTCATGTCCTGGTGGAATCATAATGTACAGATTCTTGAAATATGAAACTTTATTGATAACATTTAGAATTGTTTTGTAACAAGCAACAAATAAGTTGCTATTTTTAAATACTTTAACATCAAACTAATGTTTTGTATGCATTTAGAAGAAAGATCTAAATGTAATATTATTAATGCAAGAAGATGGTTAATGAAAGACATGAGAAAGGTATGCAGGAGATTGATCAGTGGCAGTGCTGATTAGTGGCCAATTAGAAAAGAACGAGTACAACCAACTGCACAATTAATCTCCTCATTTAATGAGTAATCTCCCTGTTTAATCAGTTTAATCTGCCGGTTTAATCAGCAAAGGTAGCAATATGCTTTTATGTAGCAGCAGCTCTATGCTCAACCTTCAGCAAACCCCAGTTCACAGAGACGAGATGAAAATCAGAGCGAATGCACATCATGACGCCCAACGGTCCATTAGCCCTCGACTGCTTCCACTCATGCCCTCATGCTGTAGCTACTGGAGGCAGAGTTAAGACATCTGTGTCTCCAGGAAAAATCCCAAGGAACCAGACTCCACGACCACAGGGTGTCTGGTAAAGCGGAAGCAAGTTATTCTTCCTCATGGCCCATTTTGGTTTCTTTCTCATAGCTCTTTGAAAGCATTTATAACTTAATATCCATAAAGGCAATGTAGAACAAAAGGACTTTGTTCTACAGAATAAGTTTTTCGATAATGAGTGATGAGTTGGTCCAAATTAACTTATTGGCTGGGGCCTTTAATGCACAAAACACATGAACACGTGTAATACCAGGGTCATGAACGCGTGTAATACCAGGGTCATGAACGCGTGTAATACCAGGGTCATGAACGCGTGTAATACCAGGGTCATGAACGAATGAACACATGTAATACCAGGATCATTGACTTCATTTGATTAAGGAAACAGCACCACTGATTCATGTCCATGAGAAACACTCCAGCTGATTCTACATCTCAGTTTTGTGGGAGCATATCAACCCTTTTTGATAAAAATATTATACGACATATTTAATGTTAGCACCAATACTGAAGTACACCAATATCCAATTACACTGTGAAGTACACTGTTTATCCAATAGAGCCATCATGTTTTAATGAAAAGAGGCCACAACTTGTCTAATTATGTGTGAAATCAAAACCCCGTGTTATTTCATCATTAACACCTACATGGATTTTACCTTCTACCACATGAGCATCAGTGTTTACTGCACACCGATTTACTGATTTGCTATAAACTCAGACATGAAGAATGTGGCTACAAAAATCACAGAAAACACAGTCGTGGTCAGATGTTTTGAGACTGCCGCAAAGTTTGTTTTTTACAAAGTTTGTTATTCACAGAGTTTGCTTCTTCAGTTTTTATGGTGATAATGTCCATTAACTCTAGCATAACAAGGTGAATTGCAGAAGGCTTAAAAAAGACTTACCTATTTACAACACTGTAAATATGAAATCTGCTTAAATTGGATGTATGTCAATAAAAAATGCTTATTATTATAAGTCAGTATAACATATAAACAGCTGAGATCTAAAAACCCTAAGGCAATAATTTTGTGAAAAACAAAATTTGTGTCTGACAAAAAAAGTACCAGAAGATCCTTAAGCATTTTCACTACATTACTGTGTGCAGCTGTGCATTACTGTGTGCACCTGTGCATGTGCATGTTGAGATGATATTGGATCTTGTTAATGTCATTGAGCAGGTGATGCATGGGTGCTGGCACTGATCAGGGACAGCACTGATTACATCCCATGTCAGACGACGGAACCATATATACTGCCTATTGTCAGTCGCATAGAGTATTTGTGTTTTTTAAGACAGCATCCCATGTTAACATGTGGTTCACACTTTCCCATTTATCCCAGTGCCAGTTCCCTCACATAACTATTTTGTTTTAACACTGATTAAACAACAGGCTTTTGGAAGTTGGAAAGGGTCAAAAGAAATATAAATATAAACTGTCACAGAAGAGAACAGTCACAGGTGTTTGGGTTGCGACAGATTGATGACATGGTCACTGGTCAGAGGAAGCTGCTCTGATCTTTGAACATATTCACACTGATTTTATTTTTTCACAGGTGTACAGCACTGCACTACGACTCTGAGCTTCCTTCCACCAGCATTGTGATCACATTCCACAATGAAGCTCGTTCCACGCTGCTGCGCACAGTCAGGAGGTGAGCTGCTCTGTACGTTCATGTGTGACACTCGCTTACAGAGATCTGTCCTCAACACACGTTACACTCACAAGTGACACTCGCTTACAGAGATCTGTCCTCTACACACGTTACACTCACAAGTGACACTCGCTTACAGAGATCTGTCCTCTACACACGTTACACTCACACATGACACTGTGATCTGTCCTCTGCTTAAGTATCCAATAATAAGATGAAATCCAATGCATCAAGTGATCTAAATTCAATAGATCACCATGCATGTCTAAGAAGCACTACAACCTCACCTGGCCTTTTTCTCACTGATATCTCTGCTGTTATCTTAGATATCTCTAGTGTGATCTCATAGCTGGACTGTCTTTCTGTCATGGGAGGAGTCCCAGAGAGCGGCAAAAAGCGAGACAAGACTGCCGAGTGCGAAATAAAAAACAGTTTAATTTCGGTTTTCTTTTTAACAAAAACACATTCAGCATCGACAAAGACCTACAAAGACTCGGTGACACATACATGCTTTTATACACTCACCCTAACGAGACAGGTGAAACTTATAACACCAACGAGATCTATCATACACGCCACACCCTAAACACACCCAGACGTACACACGCACTTCACTAGACTGATACAACAACCGAGCACACGCCCACACAGACACACCCACAGACACGAGACAGGGGAGGCAGCCAGGGCGGCCACCGTGATGCATTCTTTTCAAAACCAATTACAAAGTACAGCATTGGGAGCAAAACATTTCCTAAAATACCATCAATTAAATATATATGAGCATATATATATATACACTATATTGCCAAACATATTTGTTCACCTTCTTTGACTCACATATGAGCTTAAGTGACATCCCATTCCTAATCCATAGGGTTCAATATGACGTTGGACCACCCTTTGCAGCCAGAACAGCTTCAACTCTTCTGGGAAGGCTTTCCACAAGGTTTAGGAGTGTGTTTATGGGGATTTTTGACCATTCTTCCAGAAGCGCATTTGTGAGGTCACATACTCATGT
>JAOYMR010000017.1:28596218-28606670 GCA_025802075.1 Tenebrosternarchus preto | reverse complement strand
CTGGTGCACAGTCATGTTGGAAGAGGAAGGGGCTCCAAACTGTTCCCACAAAGTTGGGAGCATGGAATTGTCCAAAAATGTCTTTGACTGGAATCAAGAGGCCAAGCCCAGCTCCTGAAAAACAACCCCACACCATAATCCCCCCTCCACCAAACTTGACTAAACCTTACACTTGGCACAGTGCAGTCAGACAAGTACCGTTCTCCTGACAACCACCAAACCCAGACTCATCCATCAGATTGCCAGATGGTGAAGCGTGATTCATCACTCCAGAGAACGAGCCTCCACTGCTCTAGAGTCCAGTGGCGGCGTTGCTTTACACCACTGCATCTGACGCTTTGCATGGCACTATGGCTTGGATGCAGCTACTCAACCATGGAAATCTATTCCATGAAGCTTTTTGTGCACTATCTGAAGGCCACGTGAAGTTTGGATGTCTGTAGTTTGGGCCCCTGAGCAAAGCCCTTAACCCTCAACTGCTCAAGATGTATCTAGTCACAATTGTAAGTCGCTTTGGATAAAAGCATCAGCCAAATGCTGTAAATGTAGTGATTGACTGCAGTAAGTTGGCGACCTCTTCGTACTGTGCGCTTCAGCATCCGCTGACCCCGCTCCATCAGTTTACGTGTTTTACCACTTCATGGCTGAGTTGCTGTTGTTCCCAAACACTTCCATTTTCTTATAATACAGCTGACAGTTGACTGTGGAATATTTAGGAGTGAGGAAATTTCACGACTGGATTTGTTGCACAGGTGGCATCCTATCACAGTTCCACGCTGGAATTCACTGAGCTCCTGAGAGCGACCCATTCTTTCACAAATGTTTGTAAAAACAGTCTGCATGCCTAGGTGCTTAATTTTATACACCTGTGGCCATGGAAGTGATTGGAACACCTGATTCCGATCATTTGGATGGGTGAGCAAATACTTTTGGCAATATATAATATATGCTCAAAACTAAAAAAAAATACATCAGACTTGCCATCATCAATTAAAAAAATTCTTGATATAACTTCTAGAAAGAAACCATTATCCAAAATATATAGATTAATATCAAAATCAAACCCACTAGAAAATGTGAATTATCAACAATCCCAGTTCCAGTCTCTGTCTCCAGCTGAGCACTTCCATCAACTTACAACTCACACAATATAAAATCATTCATAGAGCACATTAAACTGGACATAAGAGCTATAAAATGGGATTTACTGTCACATACATCTGTACACAATGCACAGAAAACATTCCCTAACCCTAGTTATAATCATGCCATTTGGTGTCAAGCACTGCACACCATTCAAACATTTCTGGCAGAACTACAAACCTTCTTTTATTTTGGTTAAATATTTCCATCGCCGTCATTCTGTTTACTTGGAGACACAATCATTAATTAATCATTAATCATTAACTAATAAAAATACCAGAACTTTACTTAGCATTAACCATTGTCAAGAAACCACTCAAACTGGAAGACAAAAAAAAAAAATACTGGGAAAAAAAAGATTTTTCCACTGTGTTCTCACCGATATCTACACTGTGTTATCTCACTGATATCTACACTGTGTTATCTCACTGATATTTACACTGTGTTATCTCACTGATATCTCCTCTGGCACTTCCTTCAGAGTCACTACTAGTTTGGCTAAACTCAACACTCACACCATCTTAGCTGTCCACTATTAGCCACTCTCTCAAGTTCATCCCAGTGTGTGCCGTGAGATCACTGCTATGACTGCAGTTTTCCATTCAGCCAGACACTCATCATTCCCAGTGGAATCCCTTTCCTGGTAATGTGTTGGGCACATTGTATTGTGATAATTGGTCCCCACAGAGAGCAGAAGTGTTTTATAATACATATACATTTTTAGCCATGATGGTGCAAACAAGAGCAAATATTAAAGTGTTGTGTTTTCTGTCCTTTTTATAAATACATTTTTAAATGCCTTGTGCTATATGTGAACCTAGAAATGTGAACCTAAAAATGCTGCACATACATACACATACACACACACACACACACACAGACATACATACACACACACTTACATGCACACACACATGCACATATACATGCGCACACACACACACATGCACACATACACACAAACATGCATGTACATATGCTCATACACGCATGCACACACACACACACACTCACACCACCAACTCTTTACACAAAATGAGTTTTGAAGAATGGCCTAGGGCTCCGTTTGACTGGTGTATGTGCTGACAGACGCTCTTACTACAGCATAGCGCTAAGAGATGGAGGAGAACATTCTGGAACATTTGGTGAACTTATTCATTCTCAGGTTTTCCTGTATGTGAGGGAAAGATTTACTTGCTCTATAAAAGGGAGCAGTCTGTGAGGCTGAACAGAGATGACACGTTTTAATCTAGATGCTTCTGATGACACATTTAGGCATCATTTAGGAAGCAACATGACAAATTTAGAAAATTACCTTCTTTTTAACATCATCTCATAAAGGGAAGTAATTCAGAAATCATGTTCTGTAGATGATACAGTGTAGACGAGGATACAGCGTGCAGACGAGGATACAGCGTGCAGACGAGGATACAGCGTGTAGACGAGGATACAGCGTGCAGACGAGGATACAGCGTGTAGACGAGGATACAGCGTGCAGACGAGGATACAGCGTGTAGACGAGGATACAGGGTGTAGACGAGGATACAGTGTGCAGACGAGGATACAGCGTGTAGACGAGGATACAGCGTGCAGACGAGGATACAGTGTGTAGACTTTTTCTTAAAATGCCAATAATTTCTGTGCCATAACAGAGTGGATTTCATTAGAGGTTCAAGGGCGTTTTCAAAACGCAGCACACTGCTGGAAGTCTCCTGCTGTTTGAGGATTGTGGCCCCCTCGTCACTGCACTCCTCCGCCTGCCAGCGCCCTCTACAGAAACATATCAGCTACAGCATGCACTGCCCTGAAAATGCAGCCATCAGTCACTAAAAACAAGCCTTTGTTCTTCATGTTCTATAATATCTATAATACAGAGACAATCATACTGGTAATAAAGATACTTTAGTACTGGTAATGAATATGTTTTAAACCTGCTAATTGTATACTTAGAACAGAAGTTGGAAAATTTCCCAGAAATTTCAAGAGAGAGACAAAGAAATGTGTTGTCTGTAGTTCTGTGGTGCTCTGGATGACTGAAGCGTGAGAAGAGCACAGGACAATAATTATGTCTCACAGAAGCTTTTCTGTCAGCAGAGCAGTGCAGCTATAAGCCTGCATCAACCAATCACCATCAAACAGGGTTTCAGCTGGAGGGTTAGGGTTCACTGTAAAACCTTTCCTCACTAAAAAAACACTTCAGTTAGTGTCCTTCTTAATGGAATAGATTAGAAGCTTGTGAGTATGTGTTTGAAGGTGTGTGTCTGTGTGTAGAGGCCAACATGATAAATGTGTGTGTGTGTCTGTGTGTGTATATAAGTGTGTTTGCGTGTGTGTAGAGGCCAGCATGATGAATGTGTGTGTGTGTGTGTATAGATGTGTGTGTGTGTGTGTGTGTGTAGAGGCCAGCATGATGAATAGCATAAGAAATGGTGAGTAGAGCTGGAAGCCCAATAGCAGTTCAACCCATCAAGCATTTGGGGAAGAACAGCACCCTGCAAGATTACAACATCAGCGTGAACCCTAGCCAGTCGTTACTGTGACAACATCATCCACAGCCCAGTCGCATCATCATTCACACCTCATCTCTCCATCTGAGAGCTGAAATCAATATTTTTCAAGTTTGAATTTAAACAGACTTGAACGTTGTGCTTAAATCAGTAACAGCCCAAGACTGTTACTTTTCCTGGTTGTCTGTTACAGTGAGAGAAGTGCGGAAATGCTTCCATTAATGTGTTACTGCAGTTCAGAGAGTGACTCGTCTGATGTGTTGCTGCAGTTCAGAGAGTGACTCGTCTGATGTGTTACTGCAGTTCAGAGAGTGACTCGTCTGATGTGCTGTGGTAAATTAAATTATTGCTGTTTACTATTATTGTTAGTCATTGAAATTGACAATGGCAAGTCATGTTTTATTACATTCTATGTTTACTGAGGATTTTGCTGTTTGCTTGTTTTTGTCTCATGGCTTCTCTGACTCTTTCCTGTCAGCGTGCTCAATCGGACACCGATTCATTTGATTCATGAGATCATCCTGGTGGACGACTTCAGTCACGACTGTGAGTTGCTGCCCCTCTGTTGGTCAGGCATAAAGACATTTTCTTGTAAATTTAATTTCTGTAATTTGAAAGACTCTTTTCCATAATTAATTTAGTTTATTCTTTCAGCAAATGACTGCCTCCTCCTCACTAAACTGCCCAAAGTAAAGTGTCTTCGCAATAATCGTAGAGAAGGTAAACTAGTCTTCAGGTTTTAACTCCTCTGTCTCTCCCTGTCTTTCTCTGTCTTCTCCTGTTGTTCTCTATCTTCCTGTCCTTCTCTGTTACTCTGTAAGAATTAAGTGTATTTCTCTCAGTAATTGCAGCACATCAGGTGTTTTCTTTTAGCTGGTAGACTGGTGAGATTTAGCAGTAAGGTTTTACTCTGGCAAGATCATCTCAGGGTGGGCAGATGGCTGCAGTGCTGATGTAGGCTCTGGATCGAACTCTAGCCTAAGTACAGTTGAATGCTCAACTTTTTACTGCTGCAGAATTGTGTAAATTGTTTACATAGTTTGTCCATGCAACTGATTAGCTCATCTCTTGTTTAGCAGTTTCAGAAAGTGAGGATAACTTTGCACCTGACCTTATGTTATTATACTGTTATACTTTTCACATCCTTGCATTGGCAAATATTTTGATATTTCACTGTTGTATCAGGATCAGAAAAGATTGCTACACAGTAGATAGGGCCATGTTAAATGTGTGTAGTCAGAACCATTACATATTTGTGTAGTCAGTAATGTTACATGTTTATGTAGTCAGTAGTGTTACATATTTGTGTAGTCAGTAGTGTTACATATTTGTGTAGTCAGTAGTGTTACATATTTGTGTAGTCAATAGTCTATACCTCAGTACCATTTGTAAAGATTTTATTTTTACACACTTTTGTCACAGATCTTTTCATCCCACATAAACACACGTCCCCATTTCACCCCGTTTCCTCTATACACACTTCCCCACCCAATTGGATGGATTTAGATATTTTACCTCTACAACGTGACAAGACATGGATTATGCTGTAAACAGCTTGTGCAAACAGCGATCAGGACGCTAGATATAAAGATTTAAAAATCCATTTGTAAGCAAAGTGTTTTGGCCCTTGCCTAACTGAAAACATGGGAGGCTTTTAAACGGAAAATATTGATTTTGCCACTTGAGTGTGGCCAGCGGCTGTTTCCCACACACTGTTTCCTGGCTGGGAGTTGTGGTCAGCGCTGTGGAGACAGCTGCAGCTAAAACAGCACTTACTGTGTAATGAAATCCCATTAGAGTCCCCGAGCTGAGCTGATCTGAGCTGAGCTGTTTAACAGGTTAGCTGTCCTAATGGAGGGAAAGCCGATTTGCTAGTGATGTGTGGTGAAACCTTTAGGGGATGCACTTTAGCCAGGGAAAGGCTCTAACCCTAACCTAACCCTAACCCTACTTTAACCCTACCCTAACTCTAACCCTAACCCTATCATAACCCTACCCCTACTCTAACCCTAACCCTACAATAACCCTAACCTAACCCTAACCCTACCATAACCCTACCCCTACTCTAACCCTAACCCTACCATAACCCTAACCCTACCCTAACTCTAATCCTAACCTAACCGTAACTCTGACCCTAACCCTACCCTAACCATAACCCTAACCCTACCATAACCTTACCGATACTGCACCTTTAATGACAAGTACAAGAAAAGTACAGACTGCATTAGCATCACCGTGGAAACTCTTCCAGTGTTCAGTATAGCATGGAGGAACACCAGTGCATGTAGCATAACTATTTGTTGAGCTGGAGTTCGAGGTGTTGCGTTGGACCATGTATGATCCCACATCCAACTCCTATAACCATGAGTGTTATTTCTCCAGGTAGATGAAATTAATCCAATATAGAAATTAGTCTGAGAGGTTATGGGGATACAAAATAACTATATTACATCTGAATAGCATGTAAACCAGAGTCATTAAACAAAGCACCAAAACTAAATACAGTATATCTCCTTCTCTCAGAAGAAAATGTTAAGGGAATATCAAAGTTGTTTTGTTTTCCTGGAGTAAAACTGGGTTACTATGGCAACACAGGTAGCTGTAATGCTGTTTTACTACGGCAACACCGCTAGCTGTAATGCTGCTCTGCTATGGTAACTGTTCACACCCTCTTCCTTCCCCCACCCAGCCACAGTGAAAAAGCAGACTAAGAAAATACTCTCATTGACACACACACACACACACACACACAAATGCACTTGCACCCACAAAAACATGCACACTCACAAGCATACACACACAGAACCACACAGACACATGCACCCACTCATAATTAACACACAAACACACATGCATGTGCTCATACACACACATGCACACATACAGCCAAATACATAAACACACACATGCACACAGTCTATGTAGTGGAGAGTGCACTCACTCATCCAGAAAATAAAGCCTTATTGAGGATGAAATGGGATTTTTAATTGGCTAAAGTTGCGTTGCAGTGTGCTGCAGGAGTCGTACACTTTGAATAGTGCCGCTCGGTCCTGATTTCCCCTGGATGAGAATCTCTTCTTATAAGGCAAACCCGTAATCACATCCCTGTCTTAATTAGTCTCAAAACACATTGTCAGAGATATAGCAGCTTCAGATTAGCCTGTGTGCCATCCCAGTGTGTGGATGCTCATTTACAAACCATCTGACAGTTCAGTACTCATTCAGTTCAGTACTCGTCAGTGTTTTATGAATGAATAAAGTTTCAAGGGAGATTGACAAGCTATCAGCTGTTCCCTATTTCCTCTGTAAACATCTCCTGTTTACAGTAGTACTGTCGTTAAAAATGCAGCTGTGTTATGTAGATGATTATGAGTGGTGGATGGGGTGCAGTGTAACCAGTGGACTCTGTGGCTCAGGCCTGATCAGGTCCAGGGTTCGAGGAGCAGACGCTGCTGGAGCAGCAGTGCTGACCTTCCTGGACAGCCACTGTGAGGTCAACAAGGACTGGCTGCCACCACTGCTGCAGATTGTCAAAGAGGTAGGGAGCCTTTACTGGCCAGGCACTTCCTGTGAACCCAGCAATACAGTGATGATGGTTAAAAACATGTGTACATGTTAGAACAGAAATATTACTTCATAGATCCCTTTGTATATGTATATGTGGATCCCTTTATGACTGATGTATGGGGTATTTGTATATGTGGATCCCTTTATGACTGATGTATGGGGTATTTGTATATGTGGATTTTTCCTCTTCATCTTTGCACCACGAGGGGATGGTTCCTCAAACAGGGCTGGAGTTTGTCATGCATGAAGAGATTCAATGATTCAGTCAAAGTTCCCAGACTCAGGAGAAGATTCAGAGCATGTGTGTGTGTGTGTGTGTGTACACTTAACTGAAATAATTCCAGTGCTCAGTGTTTCTGCCCCTCTTTAGATGTGAAGTCATGCTGAAAAAACTCAGTGTCTTTGGTCTTTAACTGTTCATTTGAATTCACTTTGCCTTACAATTTAAATTAATGCCTAAATGCATCAAAATGCAGCTGTTTTTAATTAAGCTTGAATAGCTTTATTAAGGAGATCATTTTAAAGTTAAACTTTATTAATATCTTTATTAAGGAGATCATTTTAAAGTTAAACTTTATTAATATCTTTATTAAGGAGATCATTTTAAAGTTAAACTTTATTAATATCTTTATTAAGGAGATCATTTTAAAGTTACGTTTTATTTCATCTCAGGACCCAAGATGTGTTGCCAGCCCAGTGATCGACATCATCAACATGGACACGTTTGCATACGTCGCTGCCTCCTCGGACCTGCAGGGCGGTACGATAAAAGGATCCAACCCCTCACCCCTCACCCCTCCTAATACCCCTCACTCCTTCTAATTCCCCTCACCACGACATCACCATTCCTTCCTAATACCACTCACCACATCACCATTCCTTCCAAATACCCCTTACCCCTCCTAATACCCCTTAATATGACATCACCATTTTTTCCTAATACCCCTTACCCCTCCTAATTTGTCAGATAAAGGCACTATGGTCACAATTGTATTCGTGGTGTTGCTAAAAATGAATCAAAGCTTTTATGAACTGGTCATGATAAAAACCCTTGCCTTCCCTTACAGTTATCTTTCTGTCTCTGCTTCTAATTTCCTCTCTCTCTCTCTCTCTCTCTCTCTCTCTGTCTCTCTTTCTGTCCAGGCTTTGACTGGAGTCTTCATTTCAAGTGGGTGCAGCTATCAGTGGAGAAGCGAGCCAAGCGAGAAGACCCCACAGAACCCATTAAGTAGGTGATGGGAGGAGCTGAGGGGGGTATTAGAGATCACTGCTGTCTCAGAGAGCACAGAAGGAGGAAACGGTTTGGTTCAGCATTTCTAGATGGATCCATAATTTTTTGTTGTCTTATACACTTACTGTTGCTCTGTGCTTTCATGCTGCTTTGTGATGTGCTTTATGAAGGCCAGTATAACTGCTGGATGAGAAAAAGAGGCATGAAGCCAGATCAGGGTTTGATCCAGCTCCCACACTTCTGACTCCAGATCAGGGTTTGATCCAGCTCCCACACTTCTGACTACAGATCAGGGATTCATCCAGCTCCCACACTTCTGATTCCAGATCAGGGCTTGATCCAGCTCCCACACTTCCTTTGTGCTTCCCTTTTCTCCTCTTTCTGTTGTAATGATGGCTATTAATGATTCAGTTAGGCAGCCTATGGGGCAGTACTTGGCTGTGGGGCAGTGCTGGTGCAGCACGTGGCTGTGGGTCTAACCCATCCTTCAGAGACCAGCTTTGCTATGCCCTTGGTGAAGCACCAGAGACAGCCTTGCCTTCTCAGTAACCCTGCCACACATGTATAGAGCCATCTGACAGTCAGGTGTGTGTGAGTGAGAGACTGTGAGAGAGGATGAAGACAGTTGGTGCCAGAGACAAAGAAGGGTTTCACAAAGTCTTCTGCCAAGTCTGGGTGATGTGAGTGGTTGCCAGCGTTTACTCTGTCCAACAACCAGTTTATAGCTCCTGTTATAGTCCATGTTAGGCCCCTAGAGCAGGTGCACTGGTGTTAACATGCAGTGCAATATTCTGTCTTGCATTTCCATGTTAGGTTTTGTTTCAGTTTTGTGGATTTACATTTGCACCATTTAGCATCAGCTACAGACACAATCAGCATCACTCTCCAGACACAATCAGCATCACCCTCCAGGCACAATCAGCATCACCCTACAGACACAATTAGCATCAGCTACAGGCACATTCAGCATTACGCTACAGACAAAAGCCCAGCAGCTGGGCTCCTTCACCTGAAGGCAGCACGGATTCTGATTCTTCTCTCTGAACCTCCTTTTATAAACATACTCAGGCTGGAGGGGAACAATACTGGGTGGATGGAGCCCTGGGAAAAGCTTTCAGGTGTCTCTGGAGTGAGAGAGAGAGTCTTAGACAGTCCAGCATCTTCAGAACTGCTGATTGTTGTGGCAGATTTTGACTATGCTAAAATAATGAACCTTCATGAGAGCTTAGATTAAAAAGTCTCTATGGCTTTTATCCCCATTTTCCACACTTTGGGGTTTAGACCAAATGATGTAATGTGAGTAAATTTGATATGGAATGTGAAGGATGGGAAGCAAAGAATCCATCGAGAGCACAGTCACAGGCAGCGAGAGGGTTTAGAGCGTGTGTGTGCTGTCAGTGTGTGTGCTGTCAGTGTGTGTGATGTCAGTGTTTGCTTCACAGTGGATCTTCTGGATAATGAGAATGGATCGTCTTACACTTTCATCTACCATCTCTAAAACTGAAGACCCAAGGAACATATCAAGTTTTAAAAATGCTTGCATGATACTGCACTGAAGTCTTCATATTTTCATTTTAAACAGATCAGCAAAATAATAAACATTCTCCAAACCCAAATAGATTACCTCATCAGTCCTGACTGATGAGTGGGCGTGGTCCTAATATTCCAATATACATGTTTGATGAGTGGGCATGGTCCTGGTATTTCAATGAGCATGTTTGATAGACAGCCTACTGTCAACTAGGCTACTCAATAAACCCTTATACATAAACCCTATACATAAACCCTATTAATCATAAACCCCCTACATAAACCCCTATACATGAACCCTATTCATAAATCCCTATACATAAACCCTTATACATAAACCCTGCATAAACCCTATACATTAACCTTATACATTAACCCTATACATTAACCCCTTTATATAAACCCTATACATAAACCCTATTAATCATAAACCCCCTACATAAACCCCTATACATGAACCCTATTCATAAATCC
>JAOYMR010000017.1:28541015-28553904 GCA_025802075.1 Tenebrosternarchus preto | reverse complement strand
CGAGACAAGTATAGTTTCATATAAAACATATAAAGTTTAAACTGTACACTGGTTAAATGAGAAAATCCTCTAACCCATAGCTAGGTATTAATCAGTGAACATTTATTTAACTAGTTATATAGTGTGAGCTTACCAGCCTATTAACTATTAGTTAAATATCATACCAGAGGCTACTTTCCAAAAAATATCTGGACAGTAATTATCAACAGGCCACTGTAAACATATTCAACGGGTATTGCTGCAGTAAAAATACGTTACTGAATACTGTTAATTGGTAGAGACAGAGGCGCTAATAGCCTGGCGGGACTCTAACGTTCATGTTCACTTGACCTCCTAGTACTGTCCGCTTTTTATATTTAGTACCGAGTCCAATGTACAGTATGTAGCAAGTTCTTTTGAACAGAACCTTTCGGTAGATGTACCAGTTTCTAGAGAGAGCTGCCGCTTGGACACTAGGGGCGCTACGACTTCTGTGTGCTGGATGGTGGGGGAAGTCGCTTGAGCGGCCTACTGCCCGAAACCCGTTTGCTGCAGAAAAATTAAATATAAGGTTAGGTTTCTTGTTAGTGCTATTGCTATTATTAGTGTAATGTATACTTATACTTTCCAAAATTAAAGGAAGATCCTGGACAAGAGGTGAGAAATCATTTCGATTTTTCGTTTTAGACTTTTAGCTCATGTTTCGCTTCATTCACAAGCATTAGGTTTGGACTGTCTCGGGCGCCCTCTGGCGTTGTGTAATATAACGGCAGGAACAGGAAGTGGACAATGTGCATAAACCGGCTGTTTATTCTGCGTTTTTATATTTATACTGCTCCAGAACATACTATTTATATCACACTGATGTATCATACTGGCCTTTCCTTTGCTATGTTATTAAACTCATATTTTACTGCATCTCATTGTTCTTCATCCTAGCAGACATATTTATCACATATTGTTCCATTTCTCACGTCTGTTTTTTGGATTGTGAAGTTTATTCCTCAAGCTTTTCTGTTAAAGCAGATTACGTTTTAATTGAAATTGATTAGTGCGGATAAAATGAATAAAAATATAATGCAACTTTTTGGTCATACCAACAGTTTCCCGCAGTGTGGAGTAGCTTTACATTTTCTATAAAGAGGACCCTCTTATATCGGGTTTTTCGAACGGTAGGGTTTATAGGCTCAGGTGGCCACCGGTCGAAATGCTCGCTGTGCTGTATTCAGGCTATACTCGGCCATATGTGACGGACGTGCCGAGGTGCTCGAAAATGACCCCCACGGCAGCTGTAGCTCGCTGGTATTGTTATTGTGGGGGTATTAACCACGCCGCAGTACCTGCCGGGTAAGTTCGCACAACTCTGAATATGCTGTTACTCACACGCCGAGGTTAGAGGTTCAACAGCTACGGTACAGACTGGACGATTAACAAAGCGTCTATGATATTTCACGTAACTAAGTGCAATGTGTAACTGCCATTTTCTCACTCACTTTCTTCTTCGGCTTCTACATTTGTCCCTTTCGGTGGTCCGTAGTGACGTCAGTTTCAAAGGCCTGGTGTATGTTTAGTTTTAGTGGCGCAGCTTTAGTTAATATTTACGTTTACGAGTGCAGACCTGTACGCGAAAGCAGAAAAGTCCTGCGTCCAAGTGGTTGAAGTAAGACACGTTTTATGTCTCCACACCCAAACGCAAACTATGACGGTCAAACTGCAACTACAAAGTAAGCTATAGCTAGTTAGCTAGTGTGTGTACTGGATGTTTCTCGCTTACATGTCTAGCTTGACAGTTATTTTATCTCTTGCTCTGCACGTAGTGTTTCGGGCCGGTCGCTTATTGTGTGATTTTTACTAGTGTTTCATTTTTTCTAAACGTAGAAACGTCTGTCCTTGCGTTGTGTTAGCCGAGGTTGATGGGTTTTTCCCCTTCTTGCAGTCGATCCATGTTTCCCCGATCCCTGAGCGCATCTGCTCCGGCTCAGACCTTTGTCATCGTGCGGAGCCACTGGCATCAGTATCAGACGGGGAACTCCTGGTGCTCTCAGCAGTCCTGGACCCTCAGCACAACCCGCAGGAACCACTCCACTTCACCAGGGCCTCCCCATACCTTCACCTGGCGTGAGTGGAAACGTCCCGGAGTGTTTCCGTATCGTGAGCCCCGAAACGACCTTCATCTCTCTTCTGGGTTAATGGACCGATCTGATACAGAATATCCTCTCAAAAAGAGGAAGAGCACTGAGGAAAGTGGCTCAGGTGGAAACTGTTACCGCAGCCCAAAGCGACTGTCTGTGAGGGACAGTCCGGAGCAGAGTCCTGCATGGCTCCACACAGTCACGGGGACACCACTGCCCCCAGGGAAATTTACACCAAGCACTGAGAATCAAGGGCCTAAAACAGGTGATGGTCCTGTAAAATAACCTGATGCTTGTTGTTATTCGTTTGTTTTTGTTTAGAATCGTTATGCTGCAGGAGATGGATGATGTTCAGTCTTGGTGCAAATTAAATGACAAACCTTTGCTTTTGTGTTCATTTCCTGTCACAGAGTTAAAGAGGCAGTGGGACGAGGTCTGTGGGCCACAGAAGACTGGAAGCATCAATGGGCAGCCCTTTGACTTCTCTGTGATGTCTTACAATATCCTCTCACAAGAACTACTTGTTAGCAATGCTTACCTTTATAAACACTGTAACCCTCTGGTGCTGGACTGGCGACACAGGTTCCCCAACATCATTAAGGAGCTTGAGCAGCACAGCGCAGATGTGAGTGAGTGCTTCCTGTTTATGGAAGAACAGAACTATTTAGTTGTTTTGATGGTAGGTTATGCCACACCTTCTCATCAGGAGAGAGTTGTCAGTTATTTACATTTCCAGTCTAATATTTGTTTGATTAGTATTTAATGGCTAAACTATGGTAAACTTATTAGTATTGATATACAGGGGTGTAGAGCAAGTAAAGTCTCTGACAAGTGAATACAAAAGCTGCACTTAGAGTACAGGTCCATAGTGTACGATGGATGACTTATTCAGTAACATAAGACTAAAATATGATAACTAATAGACTTTACTAATGGACTACATTTAGGCTGTGAAAAAAGAAACGTTCTTTTGAATTCTTGCTTTGTGTTTAGTGTAGATACATTATGGTTACTGATCCTAACCCTGACGTTTACTGTGTGTTATGTGAATTTAGCATTCAGTCGAGGGTTTGTGGTCGTGTTTATCTTCGTCTCTGTAGATCATGTGTCTTCAAGAGGTTCAAGAAGACCACTATGTAAAACAGATCAAACCCAAGCTGGAATCTTTAGGTACGTAATTTCATGTCCAGTTCATGGTGTTGTCTTTTATTCTAAAATGTTCTGATGATTCTTCACACTGTAATTAACTGGGAGAAATGTAAACATTTCCAAAGCACTTTGTAGCAGCACAGAAGCTGATGAGGGGCAGGGAGGGGAAGGGAGACATGTATCACATTTTGTGATGTTTATATAAAGGAAAGAAAATCCCATTTCTAAATTTGCTTTTTAACGTGTGTTTATTGAATTGAAGTCCAAATTTCTAATGTGTAGAAAGAATGTTGGGTTGCTAGTGAAGAATGTTATGTTGCTCTTTATCACAGTGCAGTTCAAGTGAATGTTCACTAGAGGGAGCCACTGGTGAGGATTTGAGATTTAAGCTGATAGGCTGGTGCCTCATCTTTACATCTGTTTAGGACGTTCTGTATTGGCCTGGAGCTTCTGCTGCAGCGTTGCCATGGTTTGTGTAGCAGAGCGGTTAGTCAGTGCAATGCTATCCTTCCCTGCAGGATACCACTGCGAGTACAAGAGGCGAACAGGCAAAAAGCCAGACGGCTGCGCTGTGGTGTTCAAACGTGAGCGCTTCTCCCTGCTCGCCTGCCGCCCCGTGGAGTATTTCCGACGCGGAATCCCCCTGCTGGACCGGGACAACGTGGGCCTGATCCTGCTGCTGAGGCCCATGGCACCGTCCGCCGAGGCCTGCAGCGTCTGTGTGGCCAACACTCACCTGCTGTACAACCCCCGGCGCGGGGACGTGAAACTGGCCCAGCTGGCCTTGCTGCTGGCCGAGATCGGCCGCGTGGCTGGCCAGGCCGAGGGCGGACCGTGCCCCGTGTTGCTGTGCGGGGACCTGAACTCCCTGCCCTGGTCTCCGCTCTGCAGCTTCATTAAGGAGAGGCGGCTGGACTACGCCGGCATGCCCATCGGGAAGGTGAGGGATGACGGGCTGGATCAGCATCTGTTCTGTTGGGCCACTCTTGAATGTTTACAGTTATATTTAAAAGATTAATTTCTCATTATTTGTTTTTTGCTGATGCAGTAAGAACATTCTCCTTTTCTCCCTCCATCTCCCTGTTTCTGATGAACATCTCTTTCCTGTCATGGGTTGCTCTTGCTCTTCTTGTTGTAGGTGTCGGGTCAGGAGGCCAGTCGCCGGGGGCAGCGGGTCCTCATTGCCCCCATCTGGCCCAGCTGTCTGGGCATCTCCCAGCAATGCCGGTATGAGCACCAGATCAAACGTGAGCCTCCCCTCTTTATTACTAAACACTAGTCTTCAAGAGTCAGCGCTATCTGAGTTTAACATTAGCCGAACTGTGTATGATCTTTAGGTTCTTAAGCCTGGAAATAACAGAACGTTGTTTGTTTGGGGCGAGATGTTCACATCTGCTGTTCTGCAGTTTGTAGCTACAGTCCGTTAGTTTTGCAGCTACAGTAACTATTATTTTCCAGCCAACACAGACCAGACTGTGAAGGAACTGAGCCATCAAGCATCAGCTGCATCACATGGGTAAATAAAATAAAGTCTGTGTGTGTGTTGTAAAACTCGAGTTTGAGAAAGGCATTTTATATATATATATAGCAGTGCAGTGTCCTAGCCTGGCTCTAGGTCATTCCCGACACCCCTGTCCTCCATTTCCTTCATTGGGTCATTCCCAACACCTCTGTCATCTGCTTCCTTCATGCAACCGCTGCTTTCTCTACAGAGGTAACGGGGGTGCCTGGGACGCTTGTGCGGCTGATGGGAAGGACATCTCCTCTACATCTCCTCTCCAGAAGGACATCTCCTCTACATCTCCTCTCCAGAAGCTGTGTATTGAACACGGCCTCAAGCTGACCTCCGCCTACTCCCACTACCTGACAGAGAACAGCCTCCCTGAAATCACTACGTGTCACTCACGGACGGCCATCACGGTCGATTACATCTTTTACTCCGCATGGACCGGTAAGTTAACTGCACGATGTTATAGTACTGTTATATTTCCATAGACTGTTTGCAAAATACACATCTACTTTATAAACAATTTTTTAGAAACACATGCTGCTGTAAAGTTATACTCCCAGTCTGGTGTCCAGTACAGTTTGTATTGGCCTGGGTGGTACACGTCCAGCCCAGCAGTGGCTCTGATGTTAGAAGTGTAGCAAATGGCACAAGCTGATTTCTCTAATAAAATGTTTTTTTAAACAAAATGGCACAAATTTCCTGTGTAACCAGATAGGTTAGATTGTGCAGTTTGGTCACCTAGCTCACCTGCAATAAGAAACTGTCTCTTCAGAAGGCTATAGGCTGGTTTGCTGCAGAAAGCCACCGTGCTCCATACTCTGGTCTCCTGTCTTTCGCTGATCACCCCTCCCCCCTTTTCCCAGAATGCAGTGCTCCAGATGAGCAGGGTCTGCAGCTGCTGTCTAGGTTGGCGCTGGTGAGTGAGGCTGAGCTTAGAGAGGTGAACCTCCTGCCCAACCAGCACCACTCCTCCGACCACCTGCCCCTGGTGGCTCGGTTCCGGCTGCACTTCTGAGCAGAACCTGCTCACCCTAGAACCACTCACGGAGAAACAATTTTATTACCAGCTGTGATGCCAACAAACGAAGAGTCCACAGATTCATCTAAATGTCTTAAATGTCTACAGACTTAAGTCATTAGTCCGTAGTTTCCGTTTTCTGCTGGACGTCTGGTTCTTCCTCAGACATGCTGTGGGTTTCTCACTTCAAACGCAGAAGTAGCACTGTTCCCTCACAGGAACGTCTGGGTCTCATGCTGTAATTGTGCGTGTTACACGCTGTAAATAAGGATAAATTGTGATTTTATGAGTTTTGGATAATTGTGACTTTATACACATTTGGTTTTAATTCATTTGAAAGTTTTCTTTAAGATGTTACTTCATAAAGATGGTTACCTGGTTTTCTGTGATCATGGTTTTGAGGAATGAAATTTTAATGCCTAAAATAAATAATTTAATTCTGATATTAGTATTAACATTTAAAACTGCTCCAAGTAATAAATGAATTGACTGGTACCATAAAAATCAGATGCAAAAATGCACTACTGCCTTTTCTGGTAGTTTCACACATCCGTGAATCAGATCCGTGCTGGGCGTGTGGCGTCCCGCCCGTCCGTCAGATCCGTTCATACACGAACCGAATTTCTAATTGCAGTCATGTTAATCACCATCTGTCAATACACAAAGACGACCTGTATCGAGACTCTTCTCCACCCTGCACCCAGGTGGTGAAGAATGAACGGCCCCTCCTGTTCGTATAGCTGCCTCAGATAAAGAATGGAGACTCACCAAGCAATTAAATATGCACTTAACCTGCTACAGTCTATTAGTAAACAAATCCAAGTTTTAGTGTAAAAACAGTGCTTTGTCTACCACCTGTTTGCCATCTCGGTGTTGTCCCCACACCCTTTTCATTGTGACGACGGCAAAGAGGAAGCGGATGGCGAGGCTGCTGGGAACATTACTCTTAATGTTTAAGGTAGATAAACACAGAACAGTCTTGGGTTAAACAGCAACAAGCTGTAGTAGGCTAGCTAGCTAGAATAAAACAAGGCAAACTTGCAATACGGAGTAAACGGAGGCTCGGTAATCCTTGGGCAAGTCAACGTGCAGCACTGGATCGGTGAGAGCTGTGGGTTTATATCCAGTAGTGAGATGATTAGTGTAGATTGGCGTCAGCTGTATGTTGTAGACTGGTGATTGGGACCTGGGCAAAGAACGGATTGATGTGGAGGTGGGCGTGGCGTTACATTTATTTAGTAAAAAAAATTCTGAATATTCAGAATATTTATTGAGAAATGCTTATTGGGATTCATTTTGGGTTTCATAGAACCTGCAGCTATTTGAGGCGACAGTTCATTTATCTACAGATGGAGCCTTGAATTTATGAAACTCTGTCAGTGTTAAACCAACATTTTGCTCTTGAACGTGATGCTGTCAAAGCAACCACTGACGCAACAGCAGTTTGAAAAAGACAATCAGCCGAGAGTCTCCACCCACTGCAAGGCATTCATGCAGATGTATCACTGGCGTGATAATATGAGATGCTTGGAACTCTACAGAAAGCATCTGATTTGGGTCGTGTTCTGTCTTACTGCTGAAAATGGTTTTAGTTCCTAGAGGCCTGCTATTTTCCAAATTAATCTGCTGCAGTTTAGTCCATGTTCCAATTGTTAATTATTGCCGCACCAGATGGAGCACGTCGTTAGATAGATACTAGACGATCACTTCACAGGCAACAAGTTTAATTCTTGCTATCACATATTCAGCCAGTCAGCATAGCAGGGAGTCAAAATGTCTTTTCTAGGCTCACCTGCTAAGCAGTCCAGCAGAATTACATTAACAAAAAAGAAGCAAAAACCATTGTAGAGACCATGTTTATGTAGTGACTGATGCCTGTGCCGCTACAGACCCAGGATCAGTATATGAGACATTCTCCAATCGACCGGAATGTTCTCCCACCCATAGAACGTTTCATGCTCTCCCCTTTCCACCGTCATTCACGAGGAAGCTTTTAGTGAATCTAGTTTATGCCTCTCACAACCACAGCTGGGGGTTGTCCTGTTGTCCTGTTCAACCCCAGGCAGCTTCTTATGTCTCCAAATCCACAGAGTGCAGAGGCAAGGGGCAAAGGTGGATGTCCCATACGTCCTTCTTTCTGTGCAGAGATTCATCCCTGTGTGATGCAGTTTCAGGAAGAAGACTGCTTTACAATGCTTTGATAATGCTTTACTTTCTGTGGGATTCATGACAAGGACATACACATTTGTATCTAAGGACTGTGATGACATCACAGCTAGTTTTGGTAGCACTAGTTTTTTATGATCTGATGAATAAACTATTCAAGAGTAAACCTTGTTTCTAACTGAGTAAATCTGTAACAGCTGGGTTACAGCTTAAATACTTTTAGGACAAGAAGCATTATTAAACAGGAAAAATATAAAAACATACTTTTATTATTATAGCATGCTACACTTGACAAAATCCAATTACAGAAAGACTTTATTATGGGGCAAAATACACCATATAAAAATGCTGTATAATAACAGCAGATTAAAGGCCAGTTCAGTGACACACCACTGCCTGATCAATCTTCACAGTGACCATCCCACATGCTTCATCACAACATGAACCACAACTTCATCAGTCACACTAATTATTCATTCATCATCACAATGCAATAAAGCTGCTGAAACTATAAACCACTGGGACCATATTAAAATGGTGAAATGTGTCTCTTTCCATATTAAATACGATGTGCATTTTTCCAGAAATGAAAGGCTTTGTTGTTTTTCCTTGGTGTGAGAGTAAAGGTGTAGCTTCTACATCCAGTTTCCCAGAGACATCTGCCTCAACGGCATGTGTTCATATCATCTTTGTTTTTTTTTCTTTAAATTTAAAACTAATTCTTCACTACACAAAGTATCATACTGGTTCCAGATGTAGCAAACATTTCAAATACTTTGTAGAATATTGTTTCACTCGAGTCATGGAGATGGAATCAACAGCAGGCCAGGTGTAGCATCAGCCGAAGGTCGTCCTCAGTGATGCTCTGCTAGCTATTTGTTTCATGTGCTCTTTAGAAATGTAATAAACATTTATCGATTAATGATTTTTTAAAAAAGTCATTGCTGTACTTCTGAACCAGAGTGTAGAGAATTAATCTTCAGCTCCCAAACTTGTAAAACAGTCTTAGGACATGCAAGGTTTCAGTTTCTATATAAAAGTGAAATATAATAATTTCTCAAGACAACAAAGAAACAAACTACAAATTATTTAAAATTGACCAATTGGAAGGCGTCCAACATACAAGTTGAGTGCAGAGTCGTATTAGCACCTTCAAATTACAGATGGAACCGTTCCAGTAACAGATACAGAAAGAGTCAAACATACTGCAACATGATATCAGTTTTACTTACTAACACTGCATTTTGTTTTCTATGGTAAAATACCCTGTACATCACACACTTCACATCATTTATGGGACAGTTAATGAAAACGTGTTGCAAGGATTCTGCATTCAGCTGATACTGAAGTAATGGCTCAAATGGCTGGGGAGCACAACTGCACCAGGTAAGGTCGCCCCGTATGGCTGCTGGTTGGGGTTAGGGGTTACAACAACTATGGAAATGCAGCAGCGGAAAGGCAAATATAATGCTGTGATTGGTCTGGCACTTGGTGGTTCAATCATTTTGTAAATGTTTGTTATTCAGAACCAGGTAGAAATGTACAAATTAGCCAATACTAACTGGTCTGTTTAAATATGTTAGTGTGAACTGTTCAGGTAAAGTACTTCTCTGTGATTAGAATCAGTACTAATACAGAGGTCCACCATGCTAGCTTTGAACTGCTACAACTCTGTTAGTTCAGTGCTTCTCAGCTGCTGTCAGGAAGATAGACCTTGGCCTTTTTAAGGCGTGCATAGTTTAGTCAGCAGTATGGTGAACTCAGAAATGGTGTGATTTGTGGTTTAGCCCAGCAGTACAGTGAACTCAGAAATGGTGTGACTGCTGTTAATGTGACTTTGGCCTGATGTGCTACGTGTCTCAGAGGAGGTTTTATTTAATGGCCACTGGGATCAAACAGAAAACCAAAATAAGACAAAATGCAGTGAATTCCACCATTATTAAAACAAACTGAAAAATATTAATAACACAAACATTAATCACTCAAACATTTTACAATGTACACATTTCCATAATGCTGTTTTAGGAATACACACTGGGGCTTCCTAACTGTCATATTGTTTATAGTAGTTACCCCAAAGGGAAATGGGTAAAAAATGCATATAAAAACATTTAGTGTTCAGTGTGTGTAGAAAAGTCCTGTACAGTGCATTAAGCACAAGGGCATCTTCTCCATGTTCAGGTCCACTTCAGCTCCAACCCTGAAACCCCCATACCCATGAAAGCCCCATACCCATGCCCACATGGAAGTAAAACTTCAAAGCCTTGACCTCGTCCTCAAGGTTTTCTAAAAACATGGTCTTCCATGTACATTAAACTCTCATCATCTAAAATTTCCACAAAGGAATACAAATATAATAATTTCACTCCTGCCAGATGTAAAATCAGTGTTACTCATCCAGACTCTGTTGGTTAGGGTTCCTCTATATGTAGTGGGACATTTTCCTTGGTTGAGGTGCCTAATGTATCTGTTATGACAATGATAAAGTTATTATTTGAATATATAACACAAACCTGTAAACCGCCATTGGGGACAGGGGTCAGAGGGCGTGTGCCTGGGGAGATAAAAGTCCATCCAGCTGCAGATGCAGCTGAGCCCTCAGATATGTATCCGGAGTGAGGGGACAGAAGTCAGATACGGATCTGGTAGCCGTCGCTCAGAGTGCTGAGCTCTGCTGGCTTCCTGCTCAGGATGGCAGGCCTGCGCGCACGCACGCACGCACGCGCACACATGCACACACACACACACACACACACACACACACACACACACACAGATCTTAATGGCAGGATTTTCTCTGTCTCTACTTCTGTTCTTCTGTTTGTTTCTCTGTTTCTGTTCTTGCAAAGTACAATATTCAAGTATCAAGAAAGGGATGAGGGATAAAGGAGAGAAAGACAGAGAAAAAGAGAGGGAGGGAAACAACGAGTGTAGTTCAAATGTTCTAAATCCTGCAGGGCTGACACCCATCCACCTGTAGAACACAGATATGCACTTTGTTTAAAGGGGATGCAGGGGACTTGCTGCCTCACTGCATGCCAGAATGTCTGTGCAACGTAGATGCAGAAACGTGTGCTCAAATTCCCTTGTGCGCACGCACGCACGCACGCACGCACGCACGCACGCACACGTTGCTGTATTATGGGTAAGGAGAATGAGTTTAATTTACTTCATACTAACTAATGATCCTAGCTGAAAACCCATCATGTTTACATATTTAATACAAATTTTCATTCACATCCTCCAGTGGACTAAAGGACACTCAGTTGGACGTCATCCATGTAATAAAAGCACACACAATCTTAGTTATTAGCTCAAAATCACACAGAAGAGTAAAGCACATGTTTGTGGAAACAGCTGCTCTCTGAGTCGAAGGAGGAGGTTTAATTGCAGGTGTGGATGACAGTAAAATGGGTGGTGCTGCAAGCTGCAGCCTCTCCTTCACATTAAACCATGTGACAGTCTGAGAGGTGGGTGTTAAACAACTCAAAATAGCACCAGCCAAATCGTTGTGTTCAGAAGCATTCAGGGTTGATTATGACCTTAGGACAGATCATTATCACTTCAATGGTATGCTAACACATTTAATGAAACACCATTATACCTGCATGTACTGGTATTGACTACCAGTGGAGAAATCAAAATCATCTTTGCAGCTGCTAAGTAATGAAGACATATGTACAGCTTCACATTAATACCACTGAGTACAGATGTAACACAAGGCCCCAACAGCATAGAGGCCACCAATAGGGTACTGCGCACTTACTGAGATCAGCTAATCAGTGCTTCTGAAGGTGTGTTTGATGCTTTTACATTTGTTTGCACATACATGTATATGGCAGCATGTTCCCACTGCATTTAAACCCAGCAGATCAAATACACAACACTTGACCTGGTATCTAAGAAACACTTGACCTGGTATCTAAGAAATACATTTGTATTTACTACATCTGAAAAATCTCAAAACAAAAACTCAAGATTTTGTTTCACAAATGCTTCTTTGTTAAAAAATATCTTTGTTAAAAATTTCTTTATTAATCTTTAAAAATCTTTAATTGCTATTCCAGGGCAATACCTCCTGCAATATAAGAACCCTGAGTGAATATCCACTGTCATATAAGAACCCTGAGTGAAAATGTCAGCATTAAATGAAACTATCTGAGGTAATTAACTGATTGGATGGTCTCTTCTCAGAAATGCCATGTAATGAGAAGCGGACCTTCTCTGTAATGCTGCTCTGTTCTTACCACACATCATCTTTGAAGGTATAACAATCAGTAAAAGTACTTACGATTGTTCTCTTCTGTGAAGGTGCTGGCGACTGTGGGTGCTTGTGCCTCTCTGGCGTCGTGGCGACAGAGACTTTCCTCTGACCCGCTCTTTAACAGGAGACTGTGCACTAGACGACTTCAGAATCTGCAACAAAAAAGCCTCTTCCTTGTAAATGCACAAGAACATCAAGTCTACAACAAGTTTTGTAACTTAAGCCCCTTTTACTGAATTTCGTACAACCCGTTCACCTTCGTGTAATTGTTTCCTGCTGTTACTGGAGATCTCATCACTGGTGTAAAGACAAAAGCATTATGAGGTAATGATGTAGACTATTTTAAACTTCACTGGATTCCCACCCAGAAGTTTAATGAACCCATATGCTGTTTAGTAAATGCAAGAGCTTCCTGTCTGTTTCACGCCCCAGGGTGCTGGAAATGAACTCCCACATGTTCCTTCTTCAGCAGCTCTGCTAGCAGCCATTACTTCAAACAGCACATCATTAATGCTGATTAGTCATTAGTGGAGTCACTTCAACAACTCCATTTACAAGCATGCACCAAGTTACCAGTCTGTGAGGTACAGTGACTATATACAGTGGTATGCAAAAGTTTGGGAACCCCTGATCATTTTCATGATTTTCCTTTATAAATCTTTGGTTGTTTG
>JAOYMR010000017.1:28519742-28530451 GCA_025802075.1 Tenebrosternarchus preto | reverse complement strand
ATACCAGCTCTCCCCTCATATATACCAGCTCTCCCCTCATATATACCAGCTCTCCCCTCATATATACCAGCTCTCCCCTCATATATACCAGCTCTCCCTTCATATATACCCGCTCTCCCTTCCCACAGGGCTTCTGGCCTCATCTGTTAGTTCTGTTAGTTCTGTGTAAGTATTGTGTTAGATCTGTTAGTTCTGAGTTGGTAGTTATTTGACCTGGACCCCCAGGGTATAAAAGCACATGAAAGAAGAGCACATTTGTTCTATAAAAACATGGCTGTCCTTTCTCTGATGTGTTTTTCCCTACATTGTAAAGTTCACACCGCAGTTACACTGCAGTCCTCAGAACAGTAAACCAGCTGGTTAAAATATTAAGCTTGTTCCTTTAGAATAGTCAAATTCCCAGCTTTTCAGTTTCTGGATCGGTATGATTTACTAAATGTGACATGTCTGGAAAAGTTAGATACTAAATTTTTGGGTTTTTTGTGTCAGAGTTAAGGCTCTGGACACAACTTTAATTACAGTGATTATTCCTGAAGATGGCAGCAAGGAGTTGCTTAAATAAATAAAAATAACAACCTATTTAAGCAAACTTCTTATTTCCACTGGTGATGGAAAATCATTTTTGTTCCCAGCTTTGCATATGGTACCATGGACTACCACAGAAACTCACAGCTCAGACCTGCTAGGGTTGAGGTTAGAGTTAGGAGAATGGACAGGGTTGAGTTTAGAGTTAGGGATAGGAGTATGGACAGGGTTGAGTTTAGAGTTAGGGATAGATTTAGGGTTCATGTGATCTGCTTCAATGCCTGGGTGGTTCATAAGGAAAACTAATTAGAATATGATCTTTGTGCTACACATCATTCTGACACAGAGGAAGGTCTTCTTACCGAACAAACCACAAAGAGGAAGGTCTTCTTACCAAATAAACCACAAAGAGGAAGGTCTTCTTGAAGCAGACAGAACATGAGTCTGAAGAACTCAGGAAAGAAAGAAAATTCTCAATTGCAACATCTTCAGGGAGCTTCATCCTATCTGAGCAGGTCATAATTACACCAACCTCATTCCCTTCTGAGATACTTTCATTAAACTATAAGGGTGTTGGAATTATGTTCAACATGCAGATTGGCCATCCATCCTGCTTAGTGGGTTAATGTTTGAAAACAGTGACAGTAACTAGTATGGGAAACATCGGATGGTTCACTGGTCCATTCTGAAAATTAATGATGTTTAATTAAGACTGATACGCAGGTCTCGCGTGCAGACCATTACCATATCAACGCAAAATTTTGGCTCTGAAATGTAAGAATACACCTTCAGTGGCTCAGTATGTACAGACACGCGCTGCTTTGCTTGTACTGACCTCGAGGCTCCATTATGCCTGGCTTGTAATAAACTGACGCCATAAACCAACGCGCTATCCGGTCAAGAACCACACACAGAAGCGAACGAGTCCGTCCCCACATGCTACAACACTTCGGACTGTATAAAGTTACATATCTTCAAATGTAATGATTATAACAAACGAGGGGAATTATTCTAAAAAGTACATTCATTTTCACATACTTAAACCCTTCTACAATAATCAATCAAAGACAAATGAAAACGCTTCAAAGAACGACAGCTCTTAACTTACTTTGGACAAGTGTGCCGCATTTCGTATTTTGTCCACCATGTCTTGTCCATCTGGATGTACTCTGGCAACGTGAGACCACATCCGTTCCCAGGTGACACTCTCTATAGGGAAACCCGTCCTGTTGACATAAAAGGGAACTCCGCCGTCTTTCTCGTCTTCTTCTCCAGATGACCGGCCGGCGTTGTTGGCGGTGGTGGATGTAGCAGATTCGGCCCCCGGTCTCGAGTGGCAGTAAGCGCTCGAGCTCTTAGATCGGCCGTGCCTGCCGGTCCTCGCAGTGGAGCTGGCGTTGGTGCTGCTCGACCCAGTCATTGCTCAGTCCTGGTCCTCTGGGGATGTCTCTCCCCGCAGCGCGTTCCCCAGCTAATAATGGACCAGTAGTGCTACAAACGTGTTGCGCTACAAACATGCATATTAATTTAGTGAGCACCAACGACCCAGCTCCCTTCTGCAATAAAAAAATCTTTAGAAAACGTATTTAATAAATATATATTTTTTAGAAAACATATTTACTAAATATATGAAGAGTATAATAGCAGATGGTAACTGTGACCTGTTTTTTTTTTTTCAAACCTACAGCCTATTTATTATAGGAAAATAATGAAATATTGTGCTTCTCTCTCAATGCCGGGCGGCCGAGCGGCGCATTGCCTATTGAGATAGCGCGCATACAGAAATACAGGAGATAATCCCAGTGGTACAGGAGATAATCCCAGTTGTACATGCGAACTCCACTGGAGAGAGACAGTTGCGGGAATTCCACCTATGATCTGACCAACTTCATCCCCCCGTGAACAAAACACTGAGGGGGCGTCGGAATCCCACTGCTAAAAAGACGTCCAAAAGATCATCTGTTCTCAAATGATATTAGTAATGATTAAACGGTTAAATGATCCATTGTTTGAATATAGGTTACAATCCCTTTCGTATAACATCTAGCCATTCGTTTGCTGGTTAATCCAAAATGCATTCGGCAATGTTACTCTTTCATCGTAACCGGGCAGCCAACCACGCTCCAGCGTTATTTTCATTGGACGTAGCAACAAAGGGAGGCGGGATTATGTCTAAATAAGGATATCAAACGTGTATGTCATTCGTACTGAATGCGGAAAAAGGTGTATTTTGTGTTCTGGTATCCAATGAGGATTTTCGTTGAAACTTCAGTTCTCCACTTCCGTTAGAGACAGAGGATTCACTGACCTCAATTTATCCAAAGATGTTAAATACTAAATATAATTTAAACGCGTATAACCTGATGATTACCAGTTGTACACGAAGATTAGGACTGTTTAGATGATACCTATATAATAAACGCGTTTAAGTTTGATATGAAATGTAAACTTAAATTATGTATCAGTTTGTAAAATTGCTGTCCTCTGTTTAAAGACTATTATAACGTTTTAAAACAACCGCAATTATTCTTCAGAAATATATTTTCGAATACGATGATTTCTGATTTAATTTTAACTCCTTGAAGTGAAATTATTCTCGAATTAATACGTTTTAAAGGTCTTTAGGAGTTTCAGTTAACATATACGCAAGCTAATTCAGTCTTTCCATTAAACAGTGAATGAAAAAAATTAACTCAAAACTACAACACTCCGCAGATTAGGCCTATCAGAATCTAATCGTGACCACGGGAGGGAGCTATAGTGCAGAGAAAAGTTTAATGTTAGATTGATTAGACCTAAAAAGACCGGCTCTGCTGATCAGATGCATAAGTGTCAAAGCTCCATAAAGTGAATAATTAATTAATTAGCAGAATACAGGATATGTATCTTGCCTATGCAATGATCAGATCATTTAAGATGAATTTAGTTTTACATTTATTGATGGAATGTGAAACAAAATCGCACCAACACTGCAGAATGAAAAGCTGAATAACACACGTAACCATAAATGCTCAAATTGGAATCACAAAGCAGTTTTCATACTATCCTTCAGTGATACTGAACATGAAATCATTAAACAGTTTTTTGTTGATCCTTTGGTGATGGGGGTAATTTGGAGTACATTAATACAACAAACTTTATGTGTAGTGAATAATACACATAACACAGTTGTGGTTTGATGATTATGACCACTGTACTGAATCAGTCAAAAAATGTAATTTTAGTTCAGCTTGGTAAAAAAAATGACTCACAAAAATCTTACTATGACATTAGATAATTCTGCAATGCATGTTAGTAATTCTAACCAGATGTTTGTGACTTCTGGAGCTGTTCTGGTTTGAACTGTGAAAACCAGGCTTCCACTGCTGATAAACAGCGGTGTGCTCAGAGTACCTCCCACAGAGCTTTAAATGTCCATCACAAGGCCAAGATTGTTTAGAAGTGCTAAAATGTCAGAGGCGCCTTCTTCTGAGCCTGAAATACAGGAATCATCTTTAATGCCATGATTAATCCTCGCTCAGTGACCCCAGGCTGTGGCAGCTCTCCAAGGCTTTTGCCAAGTTGAAACACATGTGCTTGGGTTCAGACACTGAACTGTGCAGTTGTGTGGCACTGGGTTGTGCTTTCATGCTCTATGTGCTTCTTCTGTCCTGTTATCAGCCTTTCAAAAGAGTTTGTGTTTACTAACACATTCTGTCATGTGAGCTAATCAAGGGCATGTACCTACTCATCTATTATCTTAGATGGACACTGTCTAAATCTGTAATCAATAAATATACAATGGAATTAGCAAGAGTTAAGAAGTGAAGATTAACTTAACCTAATGAATCCCAACACTGGTGTCACAAAACAGTCAATACTCATGCAATTACATAATGAGTACACATGCTAAAGCACCACACACACAGCTCTCCTGTAAAATCATCATTAGTATGTATAAGATTTACCTGTCTAGTGTCATGAAACTGAACAGTTGTCTCCACTACACAGCTTAAGCAAATGCATAACCCTAGATGTTCTATATTTGGTCCAGTGTTACTGAAATGGACTTATGTGTAATAAAAATCAAAGAAACTATGATTACATCACTTCCAGTTGGACTGGACAACAGTTCTGCAAACTTCAAATACATTTTACAGACGAAGCAGCCATGTTTACAGAGCTGGTACTCTCTACACTTACTGTAATGTCATGTACTGTTAGGCAAAGGGCCACTTAACCAGCAGACATCACAGAATCCAGTTTTACGTAAGGGTTATAGCGCATAGTGGCTGTGACTGACATGCTAATACAAGACATACTGTGTTTCTATGTTCAGATTTGCAGGAGTCTTCAGAACGTTTCTCAGATGGTCTTCAGAACTTTTCTCAGATGGTCTTCTGTAAACTTCATGATCTTATGTAAACAGTATTATGTGCTTTCATGGTAATCAGTATTTATTGTTTTCAATAAACATACAATTCCATTAAAAACAAACAAACAAAAAAACATCAAGTCGTCTCTGCTGAGTTGTAGTGGCAGCGTGTTCTTCTGGTACTTTGGGAGCGATTAGAAGTTACTGCCATTTCAGTGCATTTAACAACATTTCGCATGAACAACTTGCAATGGCCTATATTGATGTCTCCCGCGAAAGCCCAGAGGACTCCCTTGCTACGCCACAGGACACCTTCTCTACAGGACACTCAGTAGGAACCTTAACAGGGTGGAAAGTGAAGCACCACTTGTTATTGAGATGTTCCACTGACCTCCTCAATTACGCTCAGAAGCATTTATCCAAAATGGCTGATCAAGAAATCAAGAATCAACAATGAAAAGGAGGTTCACTTGTGCTGGGTAACTAGGTTACTGGGTAACCTTTTGTTTCTTCATTAGGCAGGGTGGTGTGTTTGTGTGATCCTATTACATTTTTATTCTCTATGACTATAATGTGTGTATATATAGTATGTGTATATAAATATATATGTGTGTGTATATAAACTATGTGTATATATTATATGTGTTTACACACACACACATATTTTATATGTGTGTATATATGTAGCTGTGCTGTGCTTCAAGCACAGTCCCTAACTTGCTTTGCTTGCACAGCTGATGAAGGGGACCTCTGTCCAAAATGTTCAATTTCTTCGGAAACCTTGCACACTTCACTGCACTTTTGCCCACCTCTATAACTTTTATTTCCTGTAACTGCACTGTAGATGAGGTGTAGAAGAGATGTAGAGATATTCAAAATTGGAGCGAATAACACAAAGTATGTTTTGGCCAGAGGAACTTCATCAGTTGTGTAGGCAAAGTGCTTCTGAACTTGTATGAGGAGGAACCAGTTTATATTAGAAAAAGTAGGTGTTTAAATCATAACATTCATTCCATGGGGTTCAGAAGTTCGGAGAGTGTAGATCAGTTCTGTTTCTCTGAGTTTCCTAATTTAATGGCTGCATCAACAACAACTGGCAACACAAACAGATATCTCACCTTCAACCATCAGAATTAAGCATTTGTCATTTCCAGTGGCATTTTAATATTTTAATACTAATATTTTTATACTAACTGATATTGTATTAAAGACACATCTGTTTGCATGACAATATGTTGCTATGGCAGTTATCTATATAACCCACTAAGGCAAACGTTATGAGAAAGCAGAAACAGTTCTTACTGCTTGGCCGTTGCTCTTGCTCATATTGACATCATGTCTTTTCAGCTCTGATTTGATCAATGCTGGAAAAAAACAGTTTACCATCAATACGAATTCAGAATGCGTGTCTATACACAGATATTACAGATCATGAAGTGCATTGGTCAAGTGACCTGTCAGAATGATGCCGAGGCCCATCCAGGCACACAGGAACATGTTTCCAGCCATGGAGTTGTAGTCTGTAATGATCTTTCCTTGAATAAGAGTGAAAATGATTCCAAACACCTAGACACACAAGGTATTGTAAAGGTCAACACAGTGGAAACTCCCCTTTACAATGACAGGGAGAAGACACATTCACTTTAGTAAAATAAATGTAAAAGATGGCTGCCAGATATACACAAGGCAGCCAGATATTTTGCACCTGGCCCTGTATGTAAATTTATTGAGCTCTGTGGATTTGTTTGATAACTGGGTCCCATCTCTTGGAAACCAGCAGCCTGGCTGTTCATTTACGGCTGATAAACTCTCCATTCACTTTTTACCTGAGCAAAAGCATTAAGAAGACCAGACGACGTGCCCTCAGATTCTGGATATGTGATTTCAACCCCAAACTCGAATCCAATGGGCAAGTATCCAGTCATAAAGAACCTTTCAAATGGAAAAGGCACTGTCATCTCAAACAGCAGGAGCAAAGAAGCAAACACAACTAAAAATGTGTATGTAATATAAGTGTATTTGTGTTTGTTATATAAGAGTATGTGTATGTGTGATTTAAGTGTATGTGTTATAAAAGTGTATGTACGTTGTATTAGTGTATATGTATACATTATGTCATATGTATATGTGTGTGTGATACACAAATGTATACTTATAAGATATATAAGTACATATATGGGAATGTGAGTTATATACACTCCTAGTCAAAAAAATTAAATGTATTCTAACAAATCAGTGGTCAGAAAAAACACACTCCTGACCATTAAAAGCTTATGTTATTGTACATTATATAAGTGTGTGCGAACATGTGATAATGTGATAATCTGCTCTGAACAGGCATGTAAAAACAACAGCTAAAGGGAGGGGTGTAGTGGACACACAAGCTCCTCTGGATACATCATACGTACCCTAATACCCCAGCAGTGAAGAACACCACCAGCAGATTCCCTAGGTCCAGAGTGAATGTAAACACCAGCATTCCAATAAAGGACAGACCATACACCACCAGTGTAGTCATTCTAAACAGGTCAAGAGAAACATCCATTACAGCGCACCACAGGTTACTGTTCTAACCTGATACAGGAAGTAGTGTTCATGACCAAATGACATCACTACAGGAAGTGGTTTTAACCCCTGAGCTACTTTCTCATCAGTACAGGAAGTAGTCTTTATCACCACTCAGCAATTAAAAGCCTTTTCCTGAGCTCTTACCATTAACCACTATAACTAATGTCCATTAACCACTATAACTAATATCCATGCATGTATTATTCCTTACATCACTGCATACATTACTGCTCTTAATATTCTGTCAACGTTGAAAATAACATCCTTTCTTAATGAAAATCTGACATGGATATGGACATGCAATTAGGGTGTGCAAATCATACTTTTCAAAATGATCACTATTCATTTCAGTATAAATAACCTGGCAATAGATTAAAGAAATTTTGCTGAAAATAAGTGGTGGTGGGTAATGAATCTATTTCAAGCTAGAAGGCAAACACCTACTTGTAGGTTTTGGTATGATCTAGCCACAGGCCACACAGGATGGAGCCTACCATCCCAGCCAGCACCAGGGTGAGGCCGATGCGTCCTGCATTCAGCTCCTGCCCCTGGAAGAATGAGTAGACTTTGAGCTCATTTCTTTACAATCAATTTACTTTCCTAATCATCTGCCTGTAGTATGGAGATGGTCACCTGAATGACTGATTAGCTAGATCTATACCTATTTATTTAGTTTCTCTCCTACATGATGATGATGGTCAAAGCCTGATCCGCACCTCGAGTAATCAGAACATCAAGTACAGCTCGGTTCGAAACACTATGATTCAAGTCCAATGGTAAACAATCTTCTAGGCTGTTCTCTGTCTTGCTCTAAGATGGGGGAATGAACTTCCACTGGCTGTCCAGACAGCAGAATCCCTTGCAATCTTCAAACACAGACTAAAGACTCATCTTTAGTAGGACTGTCTCCAGTAGGTCTGGGCAGTAGGACTGTCTCCAGTAGGTCTGGACAGCAGGAATGTCTCCAGCAGGCCTCGTCAGCAGGAATGTCTCCAGCAGGTCTGGACAGCAGGAATGTCTCCAGCAGGTCTGGACAGTAGGACTGTCTCCAGTAGGTCTGGATAGTAGGACTGTCTCCAGCAGGTCTGGACAGTAGGACTGTCTCCAGCAGGTCTGGACAGTAGGACTGTCTCCAGTAGGTCTGCACGTGCTCTATACACAGTCATCTGTGTCCTCAGACTCTGTGGTGGTTGTAATACTGGTGAGTTTTAGTTCATGACCAGTTGGCTTTGGCCACTCAGCTTTTTACATCCAGCTTCTGGCAGGCCAGCACTGGGGTGCCTTAACTTTAAATTTTTGCAGAATTGTAGAGCTCTTGTTTGTTTAGTATGTAGTAGATGATGTTTGTTTAGTATATAGTAGATGATGTTTGTTTAGTATGTAGTAGATGATGTTTGTTTAGCATGCAGTAGATGATGTAGTATGTAGTAGATGATGTTTGTATAGTAGTAGATGATGATGTCCTAATTCAGCTCTGCAGGCATGATTTGGGTTTTCCCATCTTCAGAACCCTGCATGTGGAGTTTCAGTTGGTTGTTTGTCCCAAATTTGTGAAGTTTTTTTGTGTCAGAGTAAAATGCAACTGGCTCACTCACTGATTTAAGACAAATTCTAATAGGTATCTCAAATTTGATCAAAGTTTTAATTGCAAAGAAAGCTTTCCTTGCTTTTTCACCAAGTACCTTAGCAACCAAGCCAAAAGTTGTAGAATTTATTGTTAATTGTTGTATATATTACTGTTATATATATTTTATAAATATGTGTGTGTTTGTTTATAATTGTAAAGTCATTAGGGTTTATTTGATCTCTCTCTCTCTCTCTCTCTCTTTTTCCATGGACATGTGACAGGATGGTAATGACACATAACATTTTCACTTCTGTGATCAGTTAGTCTAAGAAGGTTTACTTACTACATAATGGAGAATAATCATTTGATTGAGAAGTGTGGACACTGAGTAGAAAGATCCTGTCATGATACCTGAAAAAGATACTCATCAGTTCCTTTCAAGTTTGTTCTCCAAGACAACACTGGATCTACAGAAGCATGGGACCATTAATAAACCCATAGTCACGACAAGAACACTGCAGATCAGTTTAATTGAAACATATGTGTTTTATATCAACAAGCAGTGTAAACCTAAAGAACCAGATCTTTACTGAACAGAATTCAGACACTTCTCACCATAACTCAGCAGAAGCAAGATAAAGGGCTTGTTCTTGAACAAACTGGTGATGGACTTCTTGTATGAATAGTCTTCAGCTGAGCCTGTGAGGAGCACAGCTTGAGCCTGACTGGGAGGAAGTTGTGGTTTGTCCTGAATGACTGAGAGACAGAGAGAGACATGGAGAGAGACAGGGAGAAAGACAAGGAGAGAGAGAGAGAGAGAGAGAGAGAGAGAGAGAGAGAGAGGGAAAGAGAAACTACATCATTGTCTGGGACTCAGTGACAATTTAACTTCTAACCCAAGCCCTACACAAGCACAACAACCCCTACACACAAACCAACCCCTACACAAACAACAACCCCGACACAAACACAACAACCCCTACACACAAACCAACCCCGACACAAACACAACAACCCCTACACACAAACCAACCCCTACACAAACAACAACCCCGACACAAACACAACAACCCCTACACAAACACAACAACCCCTACACACAAACCAACCCCTACACAAACACAACAACCCCTACACAAACACAACAACTCCTACACACAAACCAACCCCTACACAAACAACAACCTAAACACATGCATACTAACCCGTACACATAGACACACACCCAGAAACCTACACCCACACCCAGAAACCTACACCTACACCCACACCCTGAAACTTACACCCACACCCAGAAACCTACACCCACACTCTGAAACTTACACTCAAACCCAGAAACCTACACCTACACCCACACCCACACCCTGAAACTTACACTCACACCCAGAAACCTACACCTACATTCACACACATCCTCTGACCCACAAAAACACCTTCACCACCCAACCCACCATGTCCACTAAAAACACCTTCACCACCCAACCCACCACGTCCACTAAAAACACCTTCACCACCCAACCCTCCACGTCCACTATTCATATATGTATCTGTGGGTATATTTGTGTCTGCATGCCCATATTATATATGTTAGTCTACAAGTCTACAAGTTGTCAGACACAAGTAAGTAAGTAAATATTTATTTATATAGCACTTTTCCAAGTGAAACTACAAAGTGCTGCACACAGTCATAAAAAC
>JAOYMR010000017.1:28485715-28502370 GCA_025802075.1 Tenebrosternarchus preto | reverse complement strand
AGTGACCACAAGTGTGCGTGACCACAAGTCATATATTCATATTTTTTTAATAATATAATAACAGTTTTGCATTAGTGCATGAAGATTATTGTTATATTTGCAATTTCTGGTGATTCCACATTAACAGTGTATGTGAATGTGAAGTCGTTTTTGGCAAAATGGCAAGTGATATTTCAGTCTTATTTTGCCAGTTTGGGAAGCGCATTATGTCAGATATTGGTTAGACCCATGTGGAGTGAGTGCTTTGTACTCTAATAGAGCAGCAAACCCTGTGTGGTCTGGGTGGTGCACCAGATGAATGGCACCAAAAAAGGATCCAGTTCTGCTTTGACATAAATACACTTTCAGGGATGTTTTCTGTAAAACTGGTTGAATTCATGATTTTGTATATGACCTTTGTGGTGTTGAAGGGGGTGCAGAGGTTTGAATTGCTTCCTGCAGTGTGCACATGTCTCTATGTGTGTCCTTGCTTTGTAGGATATTAAAGTGCAGTTCAGTATTTTAACATGGTGGATGTTCATTAAGGTCAAGGAGAGTCACTGCTACAGACACCAGTATAGTGCTGACCTTTTACTTGTCTTGGTTAGCTCTCGAATTTATTGATATTTATTCAGTTTTTTTTTTTTTACATTTTGTGTAAACATTTCAAGTTTAAATAAAACTAATTAAAAAAATCTTTTTTAGCCCAGGTTAAATAATAAATAAGTGAACTGACATAGGCGTGTGGATGCCTGTCTTCAGCAGATACTATGTTTGGGATGATTCCTGTCCGCAGTGTATCACTTCTTCAACCTTACATAGAAGTTTACACATATGAAAAGTAAGAGGAATCAGTTCTTTATTTCTCTTCCAGTTTTCTCTTCTCATTTGAAACATTTCAGCCCTGGACACTGTACATGTTACTTGAATTCTTATTCTTAGAACACCAAAGTGATTTTTTGCTAAGACGTATCATATCCATAAAATTGTGTAAAGTTTTAAGAATCTCACATAAACTTCAGTTTAAATCCATTTATACCCCACTGTGTGTGAAAAACACCAGGACTGGAACAAGAACCCTACAGGAAAAGGCTTTGATGTCTGTTATGTTGCTCTGCCCTCTAGTGTCAAGTCAAGTCAAGTCACTTGACTTGACTTGACTCTGCCCTCTAGTGGACAGCACGTAATAATGTTATACTGTAGAGGGTCATGAAGACAGGACACAGTACTGCAGTAATGTTACATAGTGAGGACAGGATAATTTTACAGTTGAGAGCATTTACTGCATACATAATACTCATACCTAATACCCAAACCTGGGACTGCAGTGATCACTCTGGGACTACAGTGATCACTCTGGGTCTGCAGTGATCACTCTGAGACTGCAGTGATCACTGCCCAGTGCAGGGATGTAGAACTGCAAACACTACAAAATTTAGAATCTGCTAGTAACTCTGGCACTGACCTTTGGGATTCAGCGTGTGTTCAGTGTAGTTCTGTACCAACAGCAGCACATAACACAGCGTGTGTTCAGTGTAGTTCTGCACTGAAAATGTCACGTGATCATTTCCTTGACTCTAACTGTCATTCCATAATATAAATTAAATCACCACATTGTGGAAATTAAGTTGTTTGGTTGGAAAGGAGGGAAAGTGAAAAGTCCTCAGATTCTTCTAGCTTTTTGTCCTAATATATGTTGTAATGTAATATATGTTGTAATGTAATATATGTTGCAATCACATCCTTCCTGTTGTTCTTGGGAATAGCTGAGGCTGTTTGCTCCACAATTTCTGGAAGCATCTTGAACCTGTAGAGAAGTTTATAGGAAGTAAATAAAAATGTGGACTTGTACACTTCCTCAGGCTCAACTGTAGAACAAAAAGATTTCATCACACTGGGAAGGATGTTGTCTGGGCAACTTTTCATATGCTGGCAATGCAGACTGGAATGTCAGCAGTTGCCTCCATTCACTCTGAAGGAGAGTGACAGGGTTAATGTACACTTCCTCAAAGAGATACCATGATCACATTTAGTCACCATTAAATAGTCCATATGCACACAGAGCCATTACACTATTACTACTGCTGTTACTGCAAAACAAAAATAATTATAACAAAAACCTTATTAACAACAACAATAATTATAACAAAAACCTTATTAACAACAATAATTATAACAAAACCCTTATTAGCAACAATAATTACAACAAAACCCTTATTAACAACAATAATTATACCCTTATTAACAATAATGATAACATAAACCTTATTAACAGTAACAATAATTATAACAAAACCCTTATTAACAACAGTAATTATAACCTTATTAACAACAATAATAATTTTCTTTTGTTAACACTGTTACGCATCTCATATTACAACACATAGCAATTACCACCACTAAATTCCATCACAAAACATTTCACCAGAGCCAAAGTTTCCAGTGATGCACTTGATTTGAAACTAGGGCAGTGGTCGTGTTGTGTAACATCCCCAAAAGTGCAAACTGTTATATGTGCTGAAAGACGTAACAAGGACTCAGCAGCTGAAGAACCTTCAAAGCTGAATTTGTGAACATAACACTATAACTGTATTCTATATCAACTTTTAAAAATATATTTTGTGTTTAGATTTAATGTGGGGCAGGTGTTGTAATCAATGCTCCTGATCAACTGCTGTTGAATAATGTTTTTACCCTCTTAAACAGAGTAATAATTAAAATATTTCACCATCATTCACTCACACCACATCTTATTTCAGTATTGTTTCAACTACCTTATACATCTTTTTCTGTAATGTTTCAGTATTGTTTGTATCTTATACATGTTGTTTCAGTTTCTAGATTAGTAAAATAGAAAGCACTGAGAACAGCTGAGATAAAGGAACACCCCGGATACATGTACAAAACACCTCACATTCCACAAGCTTATTCCAGGCACTGCACAGGGTTTGCCAGTGGTTATATAGAACACTGTCATCTGTGAAATGACTCACATACTCACTGGGACTGTTTCTGTTAACAGAATTTTTGGAACCGCAGTGGAGGTTGGGTATGGTAGCACACACATACACACACACACACACAAACACACACACACACGTGTTATGGTTTCTGATTCTCACACATACACACATGTGCCACGGCTTCTGATTCTCACACACACACAAATGTGCCACGATTTCTGATTCTCATACACACACGTGCCATGGTTTCTGATTCTCTCACACACACGTGTGCCATGGTTTCTGATTCTCACACACACACGTGTGCCATGGTTTCTGATTCTCACACACATGTGCCATGTTTTCTGATTCTCACACACGTGTGCCATGGTTTCTGATTCTCTCTCACACACGTGTGCCATGGTTTCTGATTCACACACACACACACGTGTGCCGTGCCATGGTTTCTCATTCTCACACACGTGTGCCATGGTTTCTCCTTACACTATACATGAGCTGTTATGGAGCTACCACTAACATGTGCTACCACTGCCATGACTGCATCATAAAAGTTTTTTCCTGCAATAACAGATGTGTGCAAATAAAAGAACTTCAATGGAAACAACAGAATCAGTTAGCATAACAAACATATGCAAGTGTTTTACGGTAAGTGAGATAAGAACGGAATTATTAAAAACCTTTTTTTTTTTTTTTTTTTACTATTACAAGGAATTTTCGCAAGACATGTAAGAAAGCCACTATATTTCACAAGCATGTGCTGTACTCTGTTCTGGACATGCGTGTTAAACACTCAGAAGGCCTCAATGGCCTACAGCATCTTCTTTATTGAATAAAAAAGCCTGGTGGATTTAGTTGGGAAAAGGCTGTACTTTTGGAATGCAGTGGAAATTGTTACGTGTTGATAGACACTACAGTAACATTGTTAGATAGTGAAACTATAACCCTGTTAATGTGTTACTGGCCTTAAGGCCCTGTAGCAGTAGGTAATACTGAAAGTTGATAAGACTGATACCAACACTTGAGGCCAATTCCAGTCTGGAAATTATTAAATATACTGGTTAATCAGATCATTCTCAGTGATTCAGAGCAGACCAGCCATGTTGGTGCTTCACTATTATTTTACTATGTTCAGTACAGATTCTACTGAATGCTAGGAGGACTTTTTCACAATAGTTTATCACCACTGTATGACTCTGCTTTCCCTTTGTATGGAAACATTTAGACAGACATGAACATTTTCCCTTTAACTTGACAGATAAAACTTGGTGGTTCATGACTTACACACGACGAAACACCAGTGACACACGAAGTAACACCAGTAACACACGATGTAACACAAGTGAATACCATCTCAGCCTCTGCCCTGAAAACCTGCATGTCCATGTGCTCTTGGCAATTCAGATGTCTTAACATCACAAGTTCATGTCCTGCCTAGTTACAGGACACAGGATGTCTAAAATCAAGCTAGAAGTAGGATTATCATTCAAATAACATGCACAGGACTCATAAAGAGCCTTTTTGTCATTAATAATGTCAATAAAACAAAATAAAAACTATCAGATAAAAACCAATCCAAATTAATCATTACATCAGTTCAGATGACACTTTATTATGATTTTACAACAAGCTTCATATAAACAGTTCTTATAAGCATACATAGAGCTTAATGTGGTAGAATATGACTGATGATAAAAAAACAGCTTGGCCACCAAAAGCTTAGCTTTAGACTGAAAATGGCAGTAATACCACGTTTTATAACTCTAAACCAAACATGGCATTTGACGCCAGCGTCTTTTATCCCATTTAAATAAATAATTAAACCTTTTTTCTGGTGCTGAGCAGTCGACTCTGAACACAAATAACCCAGCAGCAAGAAGTCTCTCCTTCCAGGTGTTTGTTTGTTTGTGAATGTGACAGACAGTGTAAAGTTCAGCAGGGTTTCTGGCCCAGATGTGTACTAAGACAGCCACCCTCTCAAGAGCTTTATATAATATCAGACATGTAAGATGATTGTGTCACACATCTACAATATATATAAAAAAAATACACCAGACCATTTAAAAACATATACATGATTCTTACATCCAAAACACAAAAAATCTATATGATCATTAGCAACTGACCTGGCCAGACCGTCCCACTCAGAGCACTGTAACAAAACCTATATAGACCTCTGAGGTGATAAAGGAACAAGCGTAGTGGTGGACATTCAGAAGAAGAAACCAGCTTCTATAGAACTTGCTCTTTCCTTCAAACCTCATGGAGCCAAATGCTGCGATCTCAAGGTCTGGGTTATCTCAGTTTGATTGTTCGTTTTTTGGGGAAGTTTCCTGCAGAATCTCATTCACGTCCTGAGAAATTAGTGTAGCAGCTTTGAGTGTTTTCATGTGGCGGATCAGAGCAGAAGCGACACATGCTATGAAACTATAGTAACAACTATAGTAACAACTATAGTAACAACTTCATCCTTCAGTCATTGACATGTTACATCTGTCTCAATTCATGTTAAATGAAGTATAAATATCCATTATTGTAGTAAAGACACAGTGGGTTCAGTTCCATTTTCCTTCACAGTGTTAGCAGTCGTTAACAGGAATACTACCACTATTACACTGCTATAACCTACAAAGTTAATCAATGAAAACATGTTGCTTTGCCAGTCAACATGAGATCAGGCTTTGGTGCACATACAAAATGGCATTACAAGGTCAGCATCCAACAGTGTTCAATAACAAACACAAATTAAAAATGCATTATAAGTCCTTCAGTGTTAGTGCTATGACAGGCTGCTTATGATGTGCTGCCAAACAGTGCTTTAGTGCTTAGTCCCTTCCAGCATTATCTGTGAGTGGATCCAACACAGTATCTGTGAGTGGATACTACACAGTATCTGGATCCAACACAGTATCTGTGAGTGGATACTACACAGTATCTGGATCCAACACAGTATCTGGATCCAACACAGTATCTGTGAGTGGATACTACACAGTTCCTTGGCAAAAACCTGCTGAAACTTCCTCACACACCTGCATTTTGGGGCTCAGAGATGGCTGCATGTGGTTGGCAGCACAGACTGTGCAGGCGCGGTGGTACTGAGGTTCAACCCTTGGAAAGCCCCCTCTCTGATTTGCTGGATGAAGAGGTTCCTCTCGTCTTCGGGGGTCTGGCCGTTCTGGGCTCGCACGATGCATGTGGGCCGGTGGAGGTTCAGCATGTAGACCAGCTGCTGCTTCTGGTTCTTCAGTTCCTCAATCTGGGCCTTCAGCTCAGCGTTTATGGACTCCAATTTCTCTGATTCCTGAAGGAAAGTTGGGGAAGGGAGACATCGAAGACCCATGTTAGGACTGTAATTATGACCCATGTTATGACTGTAATTATGACTGTAATTATGACCTGCTCTGCAAGCATCAGACAAAGTCCATCAAAAAGAACATGCAGCAATCAACAATATTAAAAACAATAATGAATCAGTGAACCAATTCACTGAATAAAAAAATAATGAATCAGTGAACCAATTCACTGAATAAAACAATACTGAATCAGTGAACCAATTCACTGAATAAAGCCTTTCCATTGCCCTCTGTGTAGCCTCTTAAAGTCCCAACTACCTTCTGTAAACAGTCAGTCTTCTCCTTCTTCTTGTTCCTGCACTTGGCTGCAGCAATTTTATTTCTTTCTCTTCTTCTTTTCCTTCTGTCCAGCTCTTCAGAAGTGAGCTATAAAAAAGTGAACACGTGATTAATACATGGGTCAACTCTACTGACTTTATATTTACTTCATATTTACGTCCTATTTACTTTATATTTATTTATCCACTTTTTATTTTAGATTTATTTATTTATTTACTTTACTTTATTTACCTCTTCACTGATTTCTTGCTTATGTATTGCTCATACATTTAAAGATTTTTATTAACGAATCTGTCTCGAAATGTTAAGCTCTATAATTAAAACATCCGTAAGCGATTTAAGTATTTTATAACTGATCTGTTTGAACGTAGCTAAGTAGTCCACGGCATACATCAACAAAGCATAAAACCGATGCCATACGAAATAAAACGACCGAGTGGGACGGTACCTCTTTCTTCACTACGGTGAGTTCAGCTTGTCGCTCGGAGCTCGAGCTCCCATAGTCGCTGGTTACGGCGCTCATGCCGTTGGAAAGACGTTTATTGTGAATAGCGTGGCGCAGCTCGTCCTTAATAAACGGGCTGAAATGAGTGAAGTCTTCAAGCGTGAGGGAGCCCGGCGGAGAGAGACACGGTACCAGAGCCGACGCGCTCACTTCTGAAGGACCGAGACCCAGAGCAGGATGCTGAAGCATCATTCTGAAATCTAAAAAAAATGGATAAAAATTGTGAACATGGAACGACTAACACCTGCGTAAAAGGGATTTGACAGGTTTCACTATAAGGCTACAGGGTTAACTAAAACAAACAAACAAACCACACGTAACATTGTGATTAGCAAATTCATTTGGCGTACAGCCTGAAACAAACATTTACTCTCGAAAGAAAGCAAAAACAGCCTCTATCAGTCATAGTAACTTGGTTGATTTACCCCAAGTTTTCTATGTATGCTTTTAATCTCATGAAGTTAAATGGTTTAAGGGCTAGCCCGGTTTATCGATAACTAAATTTGTTTTAGATACGTTGTTGCTATCGCAAACATTACATGCGATTTCAGTGTATCGTCGCGTTCCGGGAAGGTTTTTCGGAGACTAAAAGGAAACTCCGTACTAAAGTATGAACAAGCAGACTCCATGAAACATAGAAAGGTCCACATGCAGTAAACAATAAACACAGAAAGGTCCACATAGAGTAAACAGTAAACACGAACCTGTTCTGCAATAAAACAGGAAAACATAGGAATTGGATAAGACAGATCGCGCGCGAATAATGACAAATCGTACACACGATCAGCGAAAATATCGAAGCAGCTACGAACCCAACGACAATAACACAGTAAACTTAATCGCTCACCTTGTCCTGAGTAAGAAAGGGAGCCAATGTTTGATCTGAACTCAACCTTGACTACTTTTACTCGTTGGCGTGTTCCTTCGCGCAGCTGGGGCAGTTACAGTTGTCGCCGGTGCGTTGCATCACCCTGTTTTATAGTATCGTACAGAGGTATTCCACTAGCGAGAGGGCTGGGCAGGCGTGACGTCATACTATTTTTAGCCTGAAGTGAAGCTTTGCTTTACGATGATGCAATCAGGCAGCCCTGTGCCCGCACCATAACTGGACAAGCTCCTCTCCCTAACTCCTCTCCCTAACTCCCAGGGAATCAAGTCGTAACATTTCACACTAATGGGCAAATGAAGGAATACCAGTGTAATGGCAGAGGAATGCTGGAATGCTCGCTGGACGCCAAGTAGTTACGAAAGTCAGAACATGATTGGCTGCTGCTTAATCAGAACGAGTCCGGCTCTCTCTCATTACAGGGAACGTTTCGCAAAACATACAAAGCCGTTGTTAGATAAAACCGCTGTTGAACCAAGGTGACCGATATATAGGCTACTGACAGAAAAACAAACCTAACACAAGCAAAGACTTGAAGATGGAAATATTTTATTAACATTATACCTATTTCAATGGATCTAGATTTCATTACTAAAAGGTAGTGTGTAGTTATGTCGTGAATCCGCATTTTATTCAGTTATTTAAAAAAAACAATACCATTTTGTCCATATTAATGTTAATAGGGGCCATGACAAAGTTGGCCTACATTTTGTGACTGAACTGATGAACTGTGTTTAGTCTGTTTCTGTTACAGATACGCGCAAAGAGTGCTGGGACATGTTCAGAGGAGTGTACCAAAGAAACTCTCTAAAATCTCTAAAGGTCTTTCAATAGATGGAATGGAAAGCAAAAACTCCAGTAAGACTGTGTTTGCATTGATTGTATGTGTTTGAGCAGTTTGTGTTGATTTGTGGAGAATGGCTATATGTTGTGTTCTTCTGAGGTGGTACTGCTTTCATCTGTTCTGTTATTACACGCCCTGGTACATACTCTTGTTGTTCTGGAAATTTCTGGTCCTCTCCATTAGCCATTTCTGTGTAATCAGTCACCACCACCTACACACACACACACACACACACACACACACACACACACACACACACACACACACACACACACACCACCACCACCACCACCAACAACAACAACAACAATAATAACATTTTCTTTAAGAAGCATCTTTTCAGTTCACACTTATGTTCAGTTTATACTTACGTAACTAAGTAAAATGTTTCCATTAATAAAATGTTTAACTAAGTAAAATGTTTCCATTAATAAAATGTTTAACTAAGTAAAATGTTTCCATTAATACCCGATGATTTACTGTGCTTTCATTAATTAAAAAACATTTTTAAATACCTTTTTCCAAACTCCTTTGGGAATGTAAATGGTATGTAGTGTAAAATTGATGTGTGAATGATAAATTACCCAAAGGTGAACAGTGTTGATCTGTTACTTTTCTTTAAAGAACAAAGCTACACTATATTAATATTGGATTGGACTGAAAAAAGCATTCTGTGTGTGTGTGTGTGTGTGTGTGTGCGTGTGTGTGTGTGTGTGCGTGCGTGTGTGTGTGTGTGTTTCTTCTTTTGAATGTTAAAAACCTTGGAACTAATGGAGAAGTTAATTGGAGAAGGTAGTGTGCATGGCTTTGTGGAGAGCTGCTCTAGGTGGAGTGTCTGTTCTTATTGCAGTCCACTGATGGCCAGGCAGGAGCTGCGTCATGGAGATTTGCTCTTCCGTTGTACTTACTTATCCAGACAGGTGGCCAAAGGTCTGGGAATATGGTCTGTCCTCAGAAAGATACCAAGGCATCAACACAGCTGCTATTAACTCAATACTGACCTACTGGCTATTATTAAACTGTGAGGTTTATTAACTGTTTCACCTTTCTAGGTGATGCTGTTTGAAGATTATAACTCATCTACACAAGCAGCAGGGAGCCTCCCACAGTTAGTCATCTATTATTATTAAAAGCTGTAGCATTCTTGAGCCGTGTTTCTATCATTTGAAAACTATGTTGCAAGCTGACAAATATACCTTTCACATTCCTTATTCATATTAATCTTGATTAACATACAGATTTATGTTGAACAGACTGAGCAGGGGAATGCTGTATCAGCTACAGCAATAAAACTATATGTGATTTTCCACTTTTTTTGCACTTTAGAGCTTTAAAGAGGTGATGGTCACAAAGAGAGCTGTGGGCTGCAGTGTTCCTCGCTTTCTTTAGAGGTCTTTAAAACAGAGAACAGCCATGTAATTATGTACTGCTAAACTACTATTTTTTTCCAGAACAACTTTTAAAAACAATCAGTTAAGACTTTTAAATGAATTAATACAAATAGGACAAAGAAAAATAAATTAAGATATAAAATATTTGAAAGGGGACAGTTAGTTTTTAAAAAGTAAATATTTATAACACTTTTTAACAAGAATAGTTGCAAGTTATGATATATGCCTGCGTTAAAAACAGCTTCTCCCCTTTATTTTGTATATTAATTGTGTTATTGGCCAAATGGTAATCTGATATAATATTTTTCGGTAAACATGTTCCTACTAGGCCTAACGTAACTCCAGGCTCGGAGAACCAGGCAGCTTTAAGATTGCACATAATCCCCTCATTGTTTCTTTAAGACAGCGACGTGTGTATTCTCACAAAAACGGCCACGTCATCCTTTCCGGGAAACGCAGGGCGACTCATTCAGTCCCGCATCTTCAAAAGAAGAAGTGAAACGAATCATCCGCGTTTCCTCAAGATCACGCGACCAAGACTAAAGGGTATGAGATACAACTGCCGGGATCGATGCTTGATTTGCGCTTTCAGTATGACATACTATATTCCAGTAAGTCATAGAGCATGAGTCATCGATTTTGTAGACTCGTTATCATTACAGGTAGTTATCTCGCTTCCAATTACGTGACGAGACACTTTTCACTTAACTGTAAGAACAAGATGAGTGGATGAACGTCACAGAAAAGGTATAACAGGTCTGTTATTGTCTCTGGTAGTGTCACACCACATGCGCTCTCGCCAGCGTGGACCTACCTTTAAAACATGATACATTTATAGACTTACAAAATACTTCTAATAACAACGACAAAAAAAACTCATTCGCTTCACGCTGTTTATCGCAAACGTACAGGCAAATTATAATGCTCGTGTTGTTCAGCTAATTTTAAAGGTTGACATACTCATATTGTTATGAAGAGTAAGCCTTTATATTGTAGAATGTAGTCTGTGATAAACATTGTTATAAATACATATATTTTATATTAAACGTTTCTGTGGCTTTGTGGGATGTTTTGGGATGTTAAGTGCTAAGGACAATTGGCTAAAAGGGAGCTGAAACATAATAAAATCCCCAATGATTCAGCATTTATGGAATCAGAGTGACGTGCAGAGATTGACATGGCCTTTAAATAATAGCTGGTAGCTTCCCTCTTACATTTACACCGTACGCAGTTCCTCTGCTCATGGTTATTTATAAAGACCAAGTTAAGTCAGTGCTGTCCTCACATCACACTGACCCTGGAACAGCCGCTGACGTGCTTTATATTTGTTTATCCAAGCGGGAGCCATAACGACAGACTCCAACCCAACAGACTTTAATCCTGGGCGTGTAGACAGCCAGGAGAGGGAACCCATGGCCAGGATTCCCAATCCCTTCTCAGGCTCTGACCTCATTTCCTTTTGCAGAAGATGTGACACCATATGTTACACTATATCTGTCCTATGTGCACAGGTTCCATTGCCTGCTTACCACATCTTATATAATAACATATATAATATATATCTATATGTTATCCAATTCTATATAATGTACTGTATATCTATATAATTCTATTTATATAATTCATTCTTCACAAATCTTTTCCTGTTGCTGTTGTTCTGTTTTCAATATCACAGGTGACCTAGTGAAGTTGAAGATCCTGATTATTAGATGATTATTAGACTAAATTCCATCTATGACTGTATGAACTGTTCTTCTGCATAAATTCCATTTATGGCTGTTAGAAATGCTGCTGTAGTAATTTCCTGCAGATGTGAAAAGCTTCTTGCCTCTGCATATTTTGCGTGTTCTGAGTGAGTTAAACTTCAGTGACATTTTGTGCTGTTTTGCAAGTCTGCAATGTCAGCAACTTTCCTGGATAATGTCCTTCTCAAAGTTACACACAAGAGTTGTGTAAGTTCCTCAAATATTCAATTTAATGGTCTTAAATTAAGAGCTTTAAATGAATTGATGTAAGATACACTGAATCAGTAAATCCATTGAAACAATGTAATTGAACTATTCATATGGACTGTTATGTGGACTATTATATGATATAATACATATAATGTATATGATTAGTATGATTAACTACACATAGGCATATGATTTGTGAGTGCGTGACATCTATATAAATAAACTACTGTAATAACTGTTCATGGCACCGTGGAGCTGATGTCTGATCAGTAGAGTACATGCTGTAATAACTGACCACTGCACTGAGGAACTGATGTCTGATCAGTACAGTCGTCCACCTGCTGCAGTGTGATACCCAGCTTCATGCAGAATTGATACACTGAGCAGGAAGCTGATGAAAGCTTTTGGCCAATCAGCTTAGTCAACTGAGATGACATCATCTAAGCCTGCTGTGGTGTGACTGCAGTATGCGTCATGACACGGGGGGATAAATAGTTAACAGTAATCCTTTGAGGGTAGCTAACCAGCAGCCATGATAACAGAGACTACAAAGAGCATGTGTGTAACCCAGGAGCACACTGTTTCTGCCCAGTCAGCTCTACCATACAAAAGAACACAACACCAGCAAGGGCAAAGGCACATTATGTTTGATCACAAAGAATTCTCTGCTTTATCAGCTTGGATATAGTTTGTTTATCAGTTTGGATATAGTTTGTTTATCAGTTTGGATATAGTTTGTTTTGTAATGCTGCATGCAGATCTCACTTTCTCACTTTCACAGATCTGAGAGAGAATTATATATAAATAAACAAAATATGCTTATTAATATTTACTTTGCTAAATAGTTTTCCTGTTTTATAGTATTAAATGGCATAGATAATCAACAGCATAGATGCTGTCCAAATCTTGTGAGTAACATGTTTTCAAATGTTTTCCAAATGTATGGTGGTTCTTATAAAATAAAGAGATAGCACCAGCATGTTTCACTTTCCAACAGACATGTCAGGTTAAAAAGTGAGAATTACTATCATGTAAGGAATTCAAGGAAATGTAGCTGGTTATGTTGTTTATGTGATTGTGATATTCCACTGTGTCATGACCATGTGACACTAAGAAAGGCTGATCCATAACCCTGATTATACCATCCAGTAACAGTAGAGGGCTTGACATTTTATACAGGTGCATTTGAGTGAGTCATCATTACGAAATCTGATATTCCCTTATCTCTGGATACACCAGTCGGGCTTAACTAATTAGGCAACTTGCAAGCCAAGAGATCAAATCTTAATTATTGCTCCCCAGTGTTTCATTACAGCAAGGATACACCACGTTGAAAGGTAAATAACTTCTTAAGTGTAATGCCATTTAGAATATATGTACTACACCAGTAGTGCCAAACTGAAAGCAGAACTAAACATGAAGGGTTTGTCTAGAATGTTTACAAGCAATGACAGCAGGTATTTCTCTGTAGAATGTCTGTGTTGTCCACTCAGAGCTCAGCCAGTGAAGGTACAAACCCTTTCTAGTCAATTAAACACCAAGCCAGTGGTCTGTTCCACTGAAAGCCCTGACCAAGCCTTAACTGTCTAAACAACGTGGTCTGTAGAATACCAGCTAAAGCTAACTGCTATCTAAACAACACAATATGCGCAGTCACGTCAGCTAAGTGTGGTGTGTCATGTGCTAACAGAGTAAATCTGATGTAATGGCCTCATATTTATGGCAATGTGATTCTATAAACAGTTTCGGGAAAAAGGTTATAGGGCGATTTCACAGACTTGGATCATGTGACAAAGGGGAATTTCCTGTTTGCTAGAGCAAAACAAAGACGTTACTCAGTGCGAGTCATGTGACAGTGCTGTCACGGGGAAATACACTTGCTGTTTGAAGTGCCCATTCATGTCTGACTCACAGTGCAGTTTCTGCCATTTGTCACATTCCTGCCCTGTTTTAATTATTTGATCATTTGACCCACATAAGTGAGTAGGTGTAAACAGACTCTATTTATGTAATACCTTAATACCTGTACCTCTGAAGCTTGCAAAACTCAGACTATACCAGAAGCACAGCCTGCATGAGCATGAGCCTGTCTCTGTTTGTTTCTCATTCTCGTTCATGTGGTGGTGATAATGATGATGATGATGTGGGTCATCTTGTCATTTCTGTGGATGTGGTTTGGTGACTTTGGCTTCCCTCTTGATCATTACCATACAGGACTGGGTAGAGAACACTACCAGTGTACATGTTATACAGCACTACCAGTGTCTTGATTGGCCAAGTCTCTCCAGATCTCAACCCAACTGAGCATGCATTTCATTTGTTAAAGACTAAACTTAAGAGAGAAAGACCCACAAACAAACAACAACTGAAAACCGCTGCAGTAAAGGCCTGGAAGAGCATTAAAAAGGAGGGAACACTGCATCTGGTGATGTCCATGAGTTGAAGACTTCAGGCAGTCACTGACAAAGGGTTTTCAACCAAGTATTAGAAATAAACATTTAATTTACAATTATTGAATTTGTCCAATTACTTTTGAGCTCCTGAAATGAAGGGATTGTGTTTAAATGCTTTAGTTCCTCACATTTGCATTCAATCATTTTGTTCAACTGAATTAAAGCTGAAAGTCTGAACTTCAACTGCATCTGTTTTGTTCAAAATTCATTGTTCAGAACCACAATTAGAAATGTTGTCTCTGTCCAAATATTTATGGTCCTGACTGTACATATATTGAACTGTACATATTTTTATTGATTTATTTATTCTTTTACAGCCATCTATTTTAAGAGTTTATTTACATCGGTTATTCTGCAGTTTTTATGGATTTTTAGAACAAATGTATTTACTATACATAAAGAGCATCCAACTTTGGTCCAAACCAAAAGAAGAGACTCATGAAGAAGAGCCCAGCCCAGTCCAAAGGTCCCAGGAGTGAAAATGACTGTAGAACTTGTGCCAGTCTATAAGGTAGAGATTTAGAGTAGGTGTATGTAATAAAGATACCAATTTAATCAAGTTAAAGTAAGTGCTTGAATCACTTCTACAGCAAGCAGAAACTAGTATATAGTCATCTACACTCTAGCACATATAATTTAAATTTAGCAATAACAGAGAATGTCAGCATTCATGGAACAACCCAGTGGAAAATGAAACATTCAAGAAGTGAGCTCATCTGCAAAAAAGTTTAAAGTCCAAATTTAGTGTCTTTAGTTCTGAGTGGACGTCTGAGTATAATGTTTGTACCGGTAAGGGATGCATGTGACCAAATCTAAAGATCCTGCTAAAACCATCACACTACTCAGACTTGATTAGGTGTTCCCTGACAATGCATGACAATAATCCATATGTAAAGATGTACAGAGGCGTCTACTCAATAATCCATGTGTAAAGATGTACAGAGGCGCCTACTCAATAATCCACGTGTAAAGATGTACAGAGGCGTCTACTCAATAATCCAAGTGTTAAGATGTACAGAGGCGTCTACTCATTAATCCATGTGTAAAGATGTACAGAGGTGTCTACTCAATAATCCATGTGTAAAGATGTACAGAGGCATCTACTCAATAATCGATGACCAAACACATCTGAAAAGTTTAGTGACAGAACAATGACCAAGTTAATTGAGAATAATAATGTCAGAACATGTCAGCATGAAGTGCAGCTTAACTGCATTGTAAACATTGTAATATATCCACTTAGCAAAAGAATTTGTTCATTGAAAGCAAAAATAACTGTAAAAAATGACTGTAAAACATACTGTAAAAAGTTGTTCCATAATCTTCTCATGTGAACAGAATTACCTTCACTACCTTCATTACCTTCACTACCTTTATTACCTTCACTACCTTCATTACCTTCACTACCTTCATTACCGTCATTATCTTCACTACCTTCACTACCTTCATTACCTTCACTACCTTCATTACCGCCATTATCTTCACTACCTTCCATACCTTCACTACCTTTATTACCGTCATTATCTTCACTACCTTCACTACCTTTATTACCTTCACTACCTTCATTACCTTCACTACCTTCATTACCGTCAGCTTAATAGCTGTTGGTTTGAACTGATGGTTTTGTGCTGCCCTCTATAGGCTGCTGGTAGAACAGTTCCTTCATGTGTCAATGTTTATAAATATGAAAGGTATAATTTTAATGGTAAGTAAATTTTAAAAGGTGTGTGAAAGCAGCTCGGATTATTCAGTCATTCCTGTAGTACCAGTGAAATTTAGTAATTTCTGTGACTCGTTCAGGAAGGACAAAACCAGCAGGCTGGTGATCTGTAGTTCTACTAATAGATGTGCTACATTTTATAGATCATTGGGACATCATGTACTTTAGTTTACTGCACAGCAACAGTAATGATTAATTCTAATTTAAGTAGAAAGTAGTTATCCAGAGTAGTACATATATCACATGGCTGTAGTGGTGTAGTTATCCAGAGTAGTACATATATCACATGGCTGTATTGGTGTAGTTATCCAGAGTAGTACATATATCACA
>JAOYMR010000017.1:28461152-28485615 GCA_025802075.1 Tenebrosternarchus preto | reverse complement strand
CGGCTGGTAGCAGTTCCATTTCTAAATACATGTAGAACTGTAGTGTATGACCAGTTCCTATGGTAGTGGCAGTAGCACTCTGTTCACTCTGTTCACTCTGATATACACAGTATCAATATAAAATAGATACATTTACTTTGATATACAGTGTTGGTGTCAAATTGATACATTTATTCTCTAATACATACAGTGTTGGTATGGAATAGATATGTTTACTCAGATACACAGGAATGGTAACTTCCACAACAGTGCTAATGACACATATGTTTTAATATGTTGGATAAAAAGTGTATATAAAGGTAATCAAAAACTTGATACTGATTAACTTGATCAATGGGGGTCTGTCTGGTTCCTGAAAAGATACTTTCAGATAGTACATGTTGAAAGAGCTAGATAAACCATCACTGTAGAGCCATTTACAAATGCATTTCTCTCTAGATACAGTGTATAACCTCATCTTGATGCCTCAGACTTTCATATCCTGCTACATTTCTAAAGGTATTTAGTGATCCACACCCTCCAGTGTTGGGTGGTGTTGTATGTGGAGCTCCGCCCTCACAGCTCTGATGTATTAGCTTTAAAACATCAAAGCACCCTGTCCAAAAAGGCTCCCATGTTTTTGTCATGATCCAGTGTGGCTCCCTCTTCAGAATCACATTCAACAAAGATGACATCATCTGTGATTATTTTACCCTATGCACGTCTGATTAGTGAGGCAAAAGTGCTGATGGAACTTGATTCCTCATCCACCTAATATCCCACAGACAGGAAACAAAAGCTCTGTTCAAGCCTGGCCTCTAAATTTATCCATTTATTTTTCTAGATCATCAAGTAATTCTAATTTGGCAATAACCTCATTTGCACCATGTCCAACTTGCAGCCACCATGGGCGAAGAACGAGCAGGAAAGAAGGAGGAGGCAAACAAGCCTTAATGAAACAAAAACACAAAACTGACCATTTAAAAGTAAAACAAAAGCACACAAACAAGACTAGTTAAAAGACTAACAAACAGAAGACTAAAAGTACTCTAATTAAAATAATTTAAAAAAAAAAAGCCAACATAATAACTGACCCATCATGGGCAAAGATTATGCAGCCAAAGACAAGAAAGAGAAGCTCTACGCTGGACTCCAACTGAAACGTTTGATAAGCATAACTGAACTGAACTGAAATGAACTGAAATGAAAAGCACACCCACAACAGAAAAAGACCCAGAGGCATCAAAGACCAAAAATTTGAACAAAACGGGGCTTTTAAATAAGGACAAATGTAAATGCATAAATATCCTCAGGTGACAAGCTGATTGATGAGTAATGCACATCATCTGAGGAAGACATGGACAAAACAACAGAAGCTTTAGAAAACCATGTGCTTCACTGCTGCCACTACCGGAGAACCCCAGTAGGGGGAGTCTCCGTACCGTGACAAAACCCACCTGTCCACTTAGTTCCGTAGAAAGGTTCCCCAAGTTCCCAAAGAAAAACTTATTAATACTGCTATTGATGTATTTGCGAAGTTTATATATCTTATATTCAACACAAACATTGGTGTAAATGTATCAAACATGATATAAAAAAGAATACAAAACAATCAAAGCACATCAGATATACAGGATGATTTCATTCACCATGAATACACTTCACCCATGCAGACATCAAATCAAATCAAATTAGTTTTATTTATATAGCACCTTTTTGAGACAACAAATGTTGTCTCAAAGCAGCTTTACAAGTGTCTGAGTCCAAGCCCCCAGTGAGCAAGCCAAGGGTGACAGTAGCATGGAAAAACTCCATAAGGGCATGAGAAAGAAACTTTGGGAGGAACCAAGACTCAAGGGGAGAGCCCATCCTCTTCTGGCCAACACCAGTCACCATGACAACAAGATAAATATATCAAGAAATACAAAGAGTAATAAATGTAGTCCAGGACTGTTCCTCCTGGGGAGGGATGTATATGTGTGTGTGGGGGGGGGGATGCGGATGGTCCTAGGCAGGTAGCAGGAGAGCCTCATCAATCCTTACAGTTAGTTCTGTATGGGACTAAGTAAGGAACATAAAATATAGACATTTCAGAAGCATGGCAGCAATTCTGGCAATTATTACAGCCTAGCAAAGAGGACAGATCCAGAAGGTACCATAGACTTGGGGGCACCCTGAGGTGCTGGCATCCCTCCACCCCACTGTCAACAAACTTGATTAACACATGCAGTGGAGGGACAACAGCACCAGCGTCTCAGTATACCATAAAACCCTCTGCCCATGAACCCCTGGATCTGTAGCCTTTATCTAAGGGGGAATAATGCCGTAAATGTAAATATTAATTACCAAATGCTAAACTAAATAAGTACGTCCTTAGCCTAGACTTAAAGAATGAGACTGTGTCAGAGACCTGGAGATTTTCTGGAAGGTTGTTCCATAATTGGGAAGCTTTATAAGAAACAGCTCTTCCTCCTACTGTTACCTTATTAATTAGTGAAACAAGTAAGAAGCAGCACCCTGTGATCTTAGAAAACGTAGAGGTTCATAATAGGAAATAAGTTCTTGTAAATAATCAGGAGTCCATGCAGGGCTTTATATGTTAATAGAAGGATTTCATAATCGACACAAAATTTAGTGCAGAGCCCGATAGGACTGGGCTGATAGAATTTTCTAGTTCTAGTTAAAACTCTGGTTGTAGCATTTTGAAGTAGTTGAAGTTGAAGCTAATTTTTCTGCATTATGCTGGGATAATGTATTTCTTAGTTTGGTGATGTTACGTAGGTGGAGAAAAACAATCCTAGTAATACTATCTATGTATTTAGCAAACCACAGGTCAGAGTCAAATACGACGCCAAGATTTTTAGCAACTGAGGCAGGTGTAATGGGGGAAGTCGGCGAGATTTAGCATTAGATCTGATATTTTCTGTTTTGCAGCCTTAGGGCCCTGAAGAAGAACCTCTGTTTTGTCACCATTAAGGTGGAGGAAATTTTGTGACATCCAGTCTTTCACATCTTTTATGCAGGCTTCACTTTCCTCTAATCTGGGTCATCAGGTTTGGCTGATGTGTATAGCTGGGTATCATCTGCATAGCAGTGAAAGTTGACACCATGCTTCTCTTAACTACACCCAGTTGTAGTATATATAACATGAATAATAATGGTCCTAAGATGGATCCTTGTGGGTTTCCATATTTCACTTAGGTGTGTTTGGAGGGAACATTATTTAGCTCTACAAACTGATAGTGTTGAGATATTGAAGTCCACAACTAGCTAACTGCTCAGAAGTGCACGAGATGTACACAAAACCTAAAGATGATTTATATAGTAATATTTAGGCTATTTTCACTAAACCAAACATAGTGTCATCAAGGAAAGCAGTCTAATGTTAGTTACATTTCTATCAACTATTAAAGCAGGTTTTGTAAATTATTAACTATTTACTTGCCGTGCACATAAATTATCAAACCTTGACATGTTTAAATCATTGTTAGCCTTGTGCCACCCGCCAAAAAATTTAGTAACTCTGATGCCTTGGTCCATGTAGCCCGTCAAGCTATGACATGCATTTTCCCCAAATGAAACATGACATACTTTTTGACATGATCCTTAGCCAAAGATAATGCCTCAAACATTTGTGCAAAGATGACATTTGAACAAAAATGGGAACTGACAGTGAGGCAGTAATTATGCTCTGAATGCACTTTACAGTAAAATACAACCAAACAGAAAAAAATGTGCAAGAAGTTAAAGGATCATGTGAAGGGAAAAAGTCCAGATTATAGGACACCGAGCCCTAAATATTGAATGTTTAATATTAAAGATTCACAATCAAGATGCAAACTGACCTCAGAATATGACTTATTATACTGTAGGGTATAATAGCCTAAAAAACTAATTCTCATAACATGATGCAGAGAATTATTCCATGCATTTATCACTTCCAGGTTGAACAACTTCATAATCTGTAATCCTTGATAAACTCAGAAACACACTGCACTTTTTGACATTACAAACTCAATTAGGAGAGATGTAGAGACAAGTTTAGCACTAAAGTGTGAATCGGCACAAAGTGATTACACACAGCTGGTACATTATTGATGTCTAAGTAGGAGGGGTTGCTCCCAATTAGGAGGAAAAGCACAATAAAATGATCATTGTGTGATAGGAAGGGTACTTGCAGATCTCTGCAGTTCTGGAGCAATGGCAAGAGTCTGGGTTACTATTAGCCTTGTGGGTCTTTGTGTTTGTTTAACTTGTTGGAGTAATGAGGCTGTATCCCAGTGGAGTTTCCAGGAAACTAAGCAAGTTCCCCCCAATGTAGTGCCACAGAAGCTACAAATTCCTGTCACATATGACCAGCAGCAGATTACCAAGACTGGGCCTTCTCAGAAATGTAACGTAGACGGGTCCGTCAAGATTGCTTGTGGTGAACCTGGCTTAAATGCTACCCACTGTGTGGCTATAAACTGCTGTTTTGATGGGCAGAACTGCTACTATGGAAGAACGGGTAAGGATCTAGTTTGGTTTCAACTTCTCAGTCTTGAACCGTGAGCTAAACTTGTGTGGCTTTCTCCCCGTCAGTGACCGTCCAATGCACAAGAGATGGTCAATTTGTATTGGTGGTGGCCAAGGATGCAACACTACCCAGGCTGAGCCTGGATTCAGTCAGCCTGTTGGGAGGACACGACGGGCCCTGTGGTCCTGTTGACTCTAATGCGGCTTTTGCTATTTACCAGTTTCCTGTAACTGCCTGTGGTACCCATGTAATGGTTAGTGCCTGAGGCTTCTACTTCGACATGGATGTGGATCATATTCAGATGTTTCCTTACCCCTGTAATGCTGCCTCCCTCCCTTCCTTCCAGGAGCTGGGTGGCTATGTGGTTTATGAGAACAAGATGACCTCGACCTATGAAGTCGGGATGGGACCCCTTGGAGCAATCACGAGAGACAGCTACTATGAGTGAGTTGACCATGACTCGCATGGCTGGGGCTCATGTAGGATTTGTGCTGATCACTTTGTATTTCTTCAAGGCTTTACTTCCAGTGTAGGTATTATGCACTGAGTGTTGGAACACTGACCATCCAGCACTATGCCAACGATCCTCCTCTACCTGTAGTTGCTCCTGGACCCCTCAGGGTAGAACTAAGAATAGCAAATGGGCAGTGTGCCACAAAGGGGTGTGTGGAAGGTGAGCATCCTCAGTCTGGACCCTAGTATGAGCCTAGATTTTACTAGGGCTTCTAAAACAACTGCTTCTGTTTCCCAACAGAACGGGCGGCCTATACCTCCTACTATAAGGACACGGATTATCCTGTGACTAAGGTGCTGAGGGAGCCGGTCTATGTGGAAGTGCGTATCCTTGGGAGGTCTGATCCAAATATTGTCCTGACTCTGGGACACTGCTGGGCCACCTCTTCCCCCAACCCTTTCAGCCTTCCCCAGTGGGACCTTCTAGTGAATGGGTAGGTTCTAGAACTGCCGATCATGGGTGCAGTCCAGTGGCCCAGTGCAGGCTGGTGTTGACCTGGTATATTCCAAAGGTGTCCCTACCATGATGACCGCTACCTGACCACTCTGGTTCCAGTTGAGGGGTCCTCTGCAGTTCCGTTCCCTACCCATTACAAGCGCTTTGTCCTCAAGATGTTTGCCTTTGTGGATCCTACCACCATGGCTCCCTTGCATGAGACGGTAATGGCTTGAGATTTTCCCATCCCTTTGTACAAGTAAATGAGTGGCTCACTTACTTGTACAAAGTAGTTTTTACTTGGTTTTCAGGTCCATATCCACTGCAGTACAGCTGTGTGCTATCCAAGTGCAACTGGGAGCTGTGAACCAAGCTGCAGCAGACAAAGTAGGTAGAATCCTCAGTACAGGTCCCTTGTCTCCATACTGACTACATGGACTGAGTGGGTTTTCTTTCTCCTTTACTGCTCACCAGGGAGACATGTGCCAGAAGAATGGGATGTTGCTCCTGAATCGGTTGTGGTGTCCAGTGGAGAAGTTGCCCTTTACAGCTATATCCTATAGCTTGCCACCTGGTCTTGATGCTGATTGTAATAAAGCATTTGCTGTCATATTGAAGGTGCTGTCTTGCTTTTCTGTGTCCAACAGATGTGCATGAACCAAAGGTTCCATGGAATTGATGCTACCCCTCCCTTCAGCAAGAACAAAGTGTTTGTCTTTGATGTGCAGTCTAGCCACTTGCCAAATCTTTGCAAAATACTGGGGAATGCCAATATGCAGTGGTACAACTTGTGGTGATGGCCATCTTGCCCTCCAGAAATACTTGGGGGGGGGGAGAGACTCCCTGTTTCAAGGCCTTCTGACTTGCTATGCACAGAATTTGCAGTATGACCCTATTTAGATCCTGTTGCCCCAGGCAGCTGTTCTTATACAGGATGATTTTCCTAGAATATCTGCATTCCTGAAATCTTGCATATTCATGAAACTTGCTGGATGCCTTCTGGAACTTGCAACTCCTCAGTCTTCTAGATCTAATGTGGGATTCTGACATCACCAAGCTAAGAAATACATTTATCCTGGCATGATGCAGAAAAACTACTACATGCCTTTATTAGCTCTAGATTAGATTACTGTAATTCATTACTATTAGGATGCTCTAGTAAGAACTTAAGTAAGCTTCAACTACCGTAGTTCAAAATGCTGCAGCTAGAATTCTAACCAGAACTAGGAAATTCATATCAACCCTGCACTGGCTCCCAGTCAAATTTTGCAGAGACTATAAAATGAACATAAAGAACTTGTTTCTTACTATGAGCCTAATGGTGAATCAGGAATGGACTTTTGTTCAATATCCACCCAGGCAGGAAGCACCACTGTATTGAAATAGAATGATGCCACAGTTAATAGGGCAGTCATATGATACCATTCCAAGAAACGTCTGTAGAATCATAGTGTACCCAACAGTTCACTGCTCCAATATATTGGCTCAGAGATTCAGATTGTTTTTACTCAAGGCTTAAACATTTGTTTTTCATTCATGTTTTCCATAACTCAAGTTTGCTATAATATAGTTTTAATATTTTAGTGCTCAGTGTAACTACCAAGCCAGGCAATATTAAAGGTAAAATATTTTTCCATGTATTCCATCACAGTGGTTTATAAGATCCAATGCATTTTTTCTGTAAAGGCATGTGAAGATGGCTAATAAACTTGGCAGTGGTAGAGGTGAGTTCAATCACTGAAATAACTGAATCCTTCAAGTTCAGTTTTGTTGCTCTTAGAAGCTCCAACATCTCTTTATTTACCAATTATTTTGTTCAAAACAAATGATGCTTCAACACGACATTTATTTTCTTGTAGTTTAATTTCAGGTTTGGTTAAAACAAAATTACAAGCTAAATAAAGTTTTTCATGAGTACTATGTGCACTGCATCTGCCATTTATGGGGGAAAAAAAGATGCTACATGTACCAATTTAGACCATTTTGTAGTGCACTTCACTTCTATGCCAGAAAAATCACCAAACAGAGCAATTAAACTGTGGACTAATCCTAATTTAATCCCAATTTAATCCAGTCCTCTGATTCAACCAGGTGATTAAAGGGTATGGGACACATCTGGTACAGCTGAAACATGGAAAAGAACAGGTGTGGTATATCTGGAGTCCTGAAGAACATACTGTAGTAGGTCATTCTCTGATTTAACATTAAGTAACCTGCATTGAAAATAAGCAAATAGTTTAAGATCCCAACCCTTAAGAGCTCTAAACTGTCAGCAGCAAGTCAGTAAAACAAGAACCCCCCCCATGAGCCTTTTGCTCGGTCCAGAGAGCCAGCATTCTAACGTGCGGTTGTCCCTGAGTTCAGGATGGGTGAAGAAGGGAATGTTGTTCTGTGCTGCTCTGTTTACGTCCCTTAGGAGGCCATAGTAAATGCAACAGTAGCATTTACTTCTGCAGTTCATGGAGGCTGCTGAACGTCTCATAAACATTGGCGGCAAACTCTTTTACTTGTTCTATCATCAGAAGATCCTGAATGAAAGACAACAGCGATCAGATATACATGTTCAAGGCCAATGTCACAGCAAAATGACAATATTGTCTGCTAGAAAAAAAGGATCTATTATTTAAAGTGATCATTTACCTGGAGACTAGACCACTAAACTGAAAGTCCAAAAATGACCCACATTCATAAGAGAGTGAAAACAGAAGGAAAGATAAAGATTATGAAACCAGTGAGTTTTCTATCTTACCTGAACGAAGTGACTTGGTACTTCACTGCATATAGAGTGAATCTGTCCGTTGGCGATGGGAATTATTTTGGCAAGTGGCAGACTAACATGTGAGAGACTGTAACACAGCAAAGGAAAAAATGAATAACAATACATGTGGCCTTACTTCAAATTACTAATGCCAATTCCTACATAAATACCAACCTATCAGGTGAGCTGCAAGGCGTGGAGTCTCCCTGGGGGGGCTGGAAAAATTCTGCCATGTTGTCAAGGAAACGGCTGAAACCTCGGCTCAGGCAAGTGTTGAGTACAGTACTGAAATCTGGACTGGAGGAATAAAAGTATCAGCAATCAGCTGTAACACTAACACAGGGCACAGTTACCACATCCACTTTATGTGATATCTCTATAAATAAAAGCGCTCCTATTTTTATAGTTGTTATTGTTATTTACCTGTCAAGCATGTCTCTGGTTTCATTTAGGAGCTTTATTGTCGTGATGTCATTTCCTGTGAGACCACAAGCCTATAAAAACAAATGTGTCCAGATTTATCTTTTTCAATATGCATTTTAAAGAGTCAAATTATATCCAACACCCACAAAAAATAACAAAAAAACCCAGCCCAAATGTTATTCTCCACACATACATTAAGTTGTTCAAAATACAGGGAACATATTCTAACCACCATGAACCTTAATGCACAGTATTCCCAGGCAAAGAGCATGAGATGGTCAGGTCTGACAGCTGCGTGCAGCTCTGAATGCATAGCACTTTATAATGCAATCTAAATGCATACTGCAGTTTAACACATTTCAACAGGGGGCAATAAAGAGCTGTTAAACACTGATGCGAGAGCATTTGAAGAACATCACAAGACCTTGTATAACCCCTGCATAAGATGCAGGTAACTCAAACAAAAATGTTTGGATTAAAGGACACAGCTACTTAATACCGACCCTGACACACAGAAAATGAATGTTAAACTATGACATGATCGTTTTGTTTGTGCAAATACATTTCCATTTTTTCTAACTGCACTTCTCCACCGGGTCATGCTGCCTGTATTTGGATTAGTGGACAATCACTTCTGGCAAGTCGTATGCTGGCATTTGAATGGTGCTGGATTTATGACAACTGAGAACCTGAGCTCTTGTCTGGCTACTGTGTGAATATGAAAAACCTCCACCATGGCTTTTATATCTCGTACACAAAACCGCAATTCAAAGAATTCAGAGCTCTGGAGAAACTCCAAATTCCCCATAGAGGAATTACAAGTTGGAGGACTGTAAAGGTGGTTTGTTCCCTACTCATTATCCTATTGGAGGACTGTAAAGGTGTTTTTTTCCCTACTCATTATCCTATTGGAGGACTGTAAAGGTGTTTTTTTCATACTCATTATCTTATTGGAGGACTGTAAAGGTGTTTTTTCCTACTCATTATCCTATTCCACAGATTATGAATGCAACACATGTAACAAGTTTTAACATTCCTCCATGTTGGAGTCATGCATTAGTTCTTCAGCCAAACCTCAGTACCTGAGCAGCCAGTGTGCTCTCCTCATCAGGCATCATGTACCAGGACAGCGGGCGACGGCCAGAGCCACCGTGTTCCTCCACGAGCCGACGGACCTGCAGCAGCTGCTGCTCAATCTCCTGCAGGGACAGACTCTGCTTCAGAGAGACCCTGTCAGCACAGTGCAAGACAGGCTGCTGTTACTGTACAGAATTCAAACAACAGCAGTGCACAACAGTACCAACCATGTCTGTGATAACATGCCAGTAGATGAATGTAAAAAGGTACTTCGCATTCACCAAAGAGACAGGAAATGTAATAACAGTTCATCAGTGACGAATTCATAGGACACGGACAACTTACGGCCCTAGAACGTCCTGCACAGCTTTCTTCACCACAGTTATTAGCTCAATAAGTCCTGTAAAACAGGAAAAAAACACGCACTGATGTAAACAGAAAAGCACAAATAAAAACATTCAAAACCATTTCATTAAGCAATCTTAAAAATAAGAACACTGATAAAAGAAGCAGAGGAATCAGGAGGTTCCCTCACCATCCCCCAGGAGGTGCTGTATACTCGACAGATACTGCTGCTGAACTTCTGGGGGAGCTAAAGGAGTCTGACAACACACACGAGAAGCTGCTCAGAAACCCTGGGGCTGCTGCCGATGATGATGATGGTGGTGGTGGTGGTGCTCATGATGATGATTACAAGAGAGAACTACTGCAGGACTTACTGTTCCATTTTTAGTCACAGAGTTGTCCAGGTACAAGTAACCACCAACGATGTTGAGCTGCACACGAAGCAACACCACCAGCATGCAAACACTATAAACAGCCACGACGCTTCGAGTAAAACCTGATGGGTGAAGAATAACAATTACATGTAAAAAGTGTAGAAATCTTCAGGTTCTGCTGCTAATCCCTATGGCTAAGAGAATTTAAACTTACTGATTATCTTAAGATCCTCCCAAATCTCAACCTTGTTTGCTGGTCTGTGAAAGACACCATTACAATAGTTACACCATTTCTGGTAAAGGTTCAGTGTATGTCAAGCAGTAAAGTGCATCATATATCTGAAATGCTGAAGAATAATTGATTAAACGTTTATCCGACTGGAGTGCCTTGCTTATAGGTAGGGAAAGACATGTACTGTGATCAGCCTGTACATGAATCAGCATTAAACAAGCACATTACATATTTGTAACTTTAGACAAAATATCCTTACAGAACACCTGTTCAGGTGGCTCGTGTGTAACAGATCTACATTTGTGTATAACTGATTTGTCTGCACTCTGCCTTAATCAGACTGAATCATTTGCAGATCACTAAGGGAATGGCAAAGTACAAATATCTTCTCGTGTTTTGAAAAAGGACTCACTTGGACTTCAAAAGTGCTGTGAGGCTCTCAGAGTGCAGGTGGTGCATGACTGCCTCTCTTAGGGTAGGGAGTAAAGATAACACTGCGAGTAAAGACACATTCCTTTTTCAGGAGAGGAATAAAAAAACAGCTTTTCCAAGGTGCAACTTAGTACGGTTGGTGAAGGCATTCAAAACCATGTCGAGTAGCTCCACCTGTCATGTTACACGTCCTCTGGTTACTCTCGAAGTGGAACTGCCGGCGAGCCTGAGCGATGTACTCCGCCGCTTCACGTTCTTGCATGTCCTGGATTTTTGCTTGAGCGAATTTACCAAGCAGGTACACACCTGGTGAAAGAAACGCATTTACCAAGCAGATATACACCTGGTTAATGACGCCTGACTTAAGTGTGTGTACTTTAATTAGCATGCAATGCCAAACACTGTGATGATTATCCATGCCAAGAATAGTTGGTTAAATCCAAATACACTAAACGAAAAACAAACAGATAACGCTATCAAGGTGAAACACTCAGTCGCTTCACTCTCCCAGCGAGCTTTGCAAGCCAACCAGACAGGTAGCTGTCCCAGCTAGGGTTAGCCAGCAGCCCTGACGACTGAGAACTGGGTGACAGGTTATCACGCAATAAAACATAAAACTAGTAACGAAAAAAATTAGTCGATTTTTAACGAATAGCTGCAGAATATTTATACCAGGAAATATTATCCAAAACCCAAGTTTAAACTGTTTACGTCAGAATCATGCCTGTCTTTACTAGAGAGAGCTACGTCTGTTATGCTAACCAGCGCAGCTCTCTCGCCTCGTTCTGTAGTAGCGAGCATATGAGGTGCTTACAACACTTTACACTCAGGATCTAGAAGTATCAAACAGATTTCAGGTTATTTTCACTTAACATATGCTACCTCCAACAAAAGCGCCGGCGAAAATCAATTTCCTCTTGTGGCGTTTAATAAAATTCCACGCAGAAGAAAACATTTTACAAACCACTGCGAGGCATAAAAATGGTCAAGGTGTCTCCGATGAAGCGCTGTTCAGACAGAACTAGCAGATTTTCCGACTGCATGTTGCACTGCGCGTTACCAATATGACTGTCAGATACCGTAAATTATACTGAACAAAAATAATATTAAAAAAAATATTAATTTTTATACATATAATGGTTGACAGTCAGTAAAAAAAGAAAAAAAGATATAATAGTACAATTAACGTGGTCAGAAATACAGCTGATTAAATTACATGCATCATCACTGGCAATTTGTGGTTTACTCAAACATAGTTTTTAACTTAACAAAATATAGTTTCGCCTTATTCGAGGGGATTTTCTCAATAGTTCAACAACGAGACGCGTGTTTAGGAATCGATCGATCGATTGTGCTGTTTGTCGAACCGACCTGATCGGTGCCTCTTCTATTATGTCCCCCAGGACGTGAACACGGTCCTGAGTTCCGTTAATTACTTACCTAGTTTGAATTTCTACGTGTTTTCTTTGTTACCTGGAGGCTTGTTCTGTTATTCCCACGCTCTGTTTTCAAATGTCCTAGTGTTAGTAAGTAATACGAGTATATATACAGTCGCATTTTATATAAAAATACAAGCTTCGAGATGCGAACGGGAAGTTCCGAAAATGATCGGATAAACGGAGAGTTTTTACATCCTTCTGACATTGACATTGGAAACTGGATGGCAAAAGCGTTTGATATGGTATTTCTTGCTATAATGTAAGGTAGACCTGAAGGTTTACTTAATTTCAAGAGTTTTAAAACGTGAGCTGTATTTTACAGGCAGAAGACGCTCTTGAACATGGCGAAGTTCCCGTTGGGTGTCTCATGGTGTACAACAATGAGATTTTGGGAAAAGGAAGAAATGAAGTAAATGAAACAAAAAATGTAAGGAACGTTGTCTGCTATGGGCAAACGCTGCTAAAGGCACGAAATTATTACGTTCAAATTAGTAAAGTGTCCTATAAGCGTTATCTTTCGCGGTAGTTTCATATGAAAGTTTTGGCAAATCCTTACTGCTGCATACACTCAGTAACCGTAACATATTCTTACTACATACGCTCAGTAACCGTAACACATTCTTACTATTACATACATTCAGTAACCGTAACATATTCTTCCTACATACACTCAGTAACCGTAACATATTCTTACTATTACATACGCTCAGTAACCGTAAAATATTCTTACTATTACATACACTCAGTAACCGTAAGAAATTCTTACTACTACATGCATTCAGTAACCGTAAGAAATTCTTACTGCATGCACTCAGTAACCGTACAAGTTCGAAGCAACATTTGAACAGCATCTCGGTGGGACACTCGGAGCAATGGCAGGATAATCTGCAGCAAGATAGCAGCGCGTTTTCCGGGATGGTGCTTTTAGTCTTAACGATTCCGCCTTGTGCACACGTGCATGTTTTAGTAGTTGCAGTGCTTGGTCTTGATAATACTTAAGATTAAAAGCACAGTCTGGTAATACATGAAGATGTGAAGATCACAGGCAACAACATTTTATTAAAAAAACAACAACAACTTCTGAAACCAGTTGTTTTGTTGATCCCAGTCCAGCATTGCTTAGCACCAAACCTGGGTGTGTTCTCTTTTTGACCAAGGCCACACGACACGCGGAGATGACGGCGCTGGACCAGGTGTTGGAGTGGTGTCGTCTCCAGCAGCTGGACGCCAGGCAGGTGTGTGAGCACACTGTCCTGTATGTGACTGTGGAGCCCTGTGTGATGTGTGCAGCTGCACTGCGACTGTTGTGTATCCTTGACGGTTCTTTTGGGTTTCCTTTTTAAAACATGTTTGGTTTGAGAATGTTTCATGTGCAGTAATATTTTTTTTTCCTTTGGCATTTTTGTTAGATCAAACAAATAATGAAAAGTCCACAGACAATCAAGACAAATGAAGGAAAACACAATTTATAAGACTGTAGTTGATAATGTGCTGTATACAGAATGCTTTATGAAAATCATTTATTTGATGTTGCAGGCTGTACTTTAATGATTCATACTGTTGTACATAATAGATGTACGGTCAATATTTAAACTGATACTGCAGTAATTTTCATGTGATATTTGTTACATCGTGGTCTATTATCAATCCTTAACAATAAAAGATCATTACGTACTTTAGTTCTGTGGAAAAGTTTCTCACAATAATATTCTAAAATACTGGCACCCTGTTTTTAAACGAATGAAATACGCAAACTTTTGCTGTTTATTATTTATTATCTATGTTTATTACCCATGTTCAATTGCAAAATGACTTTAAATTATTACATGAAAAATCATTATATTAGTAACATAGTTACTAATGTATAGGACACTAGTTATTTATATTTTAAGGAGATAATATTTAATAGTCCAGCAGTCACTTTAATGCTTAAAAGAGAATCAGTTACCTTTTTAAAAAAACAAAAAAACAACCCCCCCCCCCCCCATAAAATCTACATAAATAAACAGCTACATCAGTTATAGTGCTATTCTGAGTGCTGTGGGTGTGTTTAAGTTTAAGTGGGTGTGGTTAAGTTGTGTCATTAGCACTTGAGGAGCATACAGTTTGTCGTCATTCCACTAAACAGCTGCTCTCACCATTGACCCTGAACTTACATCACAACTCCATGCATTGGCTTTAAAACTGAATGCCAGAGATATTATCTGTATGTATACTGTAGATATATTATGATGGTGTTGTACATTATCTGTATGTATACTGTAGATATATTATGATGGTGTTGTACATTATCTGTATGTATACTGTAGATTGAAGAGATGTAGGTGAGGATCAGAATTATAGTTAATTTTAATGAGATGAAAAAATGTACATGGCTTTAAAAGTTGAGAACAACCTTTCTTTCATAGCGTTCTGAAGTTGTTACCCTTTGACTGAAGCACAGGTATTCCTCTCGTCGTGTATGGCTGTAGGAATGAACGGTTTGGAGGCTGTGGTTCAGTGCTGGACATATCCACAGATGATCTGCCACACACTGGAGCGCCCTTCAAGGTAACATAGGGTTAGGGTTATCCCTAAACCCTTCAAGGTAACAGAGGCTCCACTCTGAGGGTCAGCAGGAATCATGGGACACTATAAATGCCCAAGATGCACAACGTTTAACCTGTTTAACATGAGCAAAGGAACACAGAGTTTCTCTTACACCTTGATGGTCATACTCACTTTGTCTGGAGCACTAATCCAGAATCAAGATCAGTTTTACAGGAGGTCATCATTTTGGGAAGTTTGCATAAGAAATCATAATCCAAACTAGCAACCTACAGTTTTATAGGTTGGTCTCTCAACTGCTTCAAATACTGTGAGATTTTCAGCCTGCTAGTGAGAATCTGAAGATCTGTAACCATAGAAACTAGGTGAAATGGGACAGTTTTACAGAGAGTATAGCAACACCGCTAATTTTAGAAGTGAATGTTGCCTGAAATTCCAAAAATCCAGTTAGGTAAAGTATACCAGCCCTGAAAGACAGGTGTGATTGTGTGTTACCTCAGGCCAGTGTTTCATGATGCTTATTTCAGATCAGTCTACAGATTTCATGGCTTCAGTGAGAGGCAGAGCTAGAGTTGTCCCTCATGCTGAACACAGAGCTTCGCTGGGAACCATAGAGCATGAGTCGCTCTAGTATGAGTGGTTTCAGCTTAAGAACACAATGAGCAGAGTTGATGATTAGTGTTCCTAAAAATGGCTCTTCCTTTTCCTCCTGGAACACCAGCTAGTTTAACATTTATCCCAACTACCATGTAAGTCATCCAGGGCCTCGTGGTGTTCCGAATCCCAGCCCTGTCCCGCCCCCGTCTCATACCTGACCCGCCCCCGTCTCATATCTGTTCCTCCCCAGTCTCATATCTGTCCCGCCCCCCTCTCATACCTGACCCTCCCCCATCTCATATCTGTCCCACCCTCGTCTCATACCTGCACCGCCCCCTTCTCAAACCTGTCCCGCCCCCTTTTTATACCTGTCCCGCTCCCATCTCATACCTGTCCTGCCACAGCCCTCGTTCTCTCAGTGGTGTCTGACAGGAAGGACACTGCTCTACTGTTCTAGTTTTCCAAACCTTTCATTTATGGTTTTCAAAATCTTCTTTGAGATCCTTTCCTACCACATCAGGATCTTTGTCACCGGGATCCTGGCTGGGATCTGACCTAGCCACACCCTCACTGGTTGGAGGATGTAGTTTTCCATTCAACATAAAAGCAACTAAACTGTTTTTATTTGCTGTGTTGTTACAGTGCATCCAAGGACACCGAGCTGAAGAGGCTGTAGCAATGCTGAAGTCATTTTACAAGCAGGAGAATCCTAATGGTAAAGCCTGTCAGTGAACCAGTGGTTGTATGTTATTTCTGTAAGAGTTTTAATTTTTTTTTTCTGTAAGATTTACTGCTTTCCTTCCTTCATGGATCAACTTATTGTGTATATTGTAGCTCCAAAGCCTAAAGTGAGGAAAGATGGAGTCTCACCAGCAGGGGGTACTGTTGTCCTACAAAAACAAGCCTCTGAGGAAGATGGACTTAAAATGGCAACTTCAGACTGAATCGGAAGAACGAGCACTTTCTCTGTAACTGAAGTCAGTATGCCAGAACGCACCAGTGTTCAGGCTGCAGGGACTTCTGACTGTTCCTGGGATCGGGGATGAGCGTGAAAGAATCACAGCATCACAGGGTGAAAGAATCACAGCATCACAGGGTGAAAGAATCACAGCATCACAGGGTGAAAGAATCACAGCTGAATTCGAGCTGTGCTGCTCCCTGCAGCATCACACTCCCCTCCCAGTTTTGTACAAAACTGAAATGTTTATTACAATCATTTTGCATTTTGTATAAATAAAAATCTAATTGCAGACTTGTAAGTATGGTACATTAAAAAGATACATATGCAGTAGTAGAAAAAATATTTTGAGCAGAATGATTGTATTAATTGTATTTTTAAATCAAAAATGAGCTCTTTGAATTATTTTTTTCTTTTTCAGTAAACCGATTTATAAACATTAATGATTCCTCTGTTGTTCTCCACTGCTGTTGATTCAAACTGCTGCCAAAATGAGTTTGTATTTCAAAGATTTGACCACTGGTGATTGCTGTAATGATCGGGGGTGGGGGGTGGTGACCCTTCACCCTTCACTGATGCCATCGTGACCGGCACTGGACGGAGGTTGCCTGGACGATGGTTGCCTGGTGAAGATTTGCCTTTCAGAGCCTCTAGTTGCAGATGTGCCAGTGTATTGCTGGGAAGTTTACATACCTTTAAATACATTCTTTAAGTGTGGTCCTTACATCTCGGTAACACCCTGTAAATACCTTTAAATACATTCTTTAAGTCTGTAACATTGTTAGAACTGTTAGGTCTTTCATAATGATTACTATGCTAATGTATTCAAGAGATCCTTCAGCTCATGTTCAGTTTGCCACCACCTCCATGTAAGGGAATGACAGCTTTAACAAGGAGGGAACAAGGTGTCATCACACAGCCAACGCACTGATGGAGACCAAAGAAAGACACACACACACACACACACATACACACCATAATTCTACTGGAAACATGCATAAACATGATAAAGACTAAACTCCAAATTATTTCTCTGCAAATCTAATTTAGTTGATGGCCACTCCTAGCACATCGTGTTTTTAAAGCTTTTACAATGTGTGAAATGTTAGCAAGAGGGAAGAGACTGACAGTTTTGTTTGGGATGTTCAATGTGTTATTACATTTTAAGAGCATGAGCTGTTTTTAGATACCGGTCCTAATGTAAGACTCTTACAATAAAAGCGGCATCCAAAAGTAAATAACAGATTCTTTTAGATAGATATGAGTCCTAATGTAAGACTTACACTAACAGATTCTTTTAGATAGATATCAGATTCTTTTAGATATCAGTCCTAATGTAAGCCTCAAACAGATTCTTTTATATATCAGTCCTAATGTAAGACTCTAACAGATTCTCGCTCCAGACACTGGTGTGAGTGTGTTAAGACGTACTGTTACATGTTCTCTCACATAGAATGTTCTTATGAACAAACAGAGTTGAAGGATCATTCAGGTTGTGTCAGACAATTGTGCACTAACGAGTGTTGCTGACTTAAAAGTGAAACATTTTTAGAATATGTTCAGCATGGAGTGTGGGGTGTGGAGTGTAGGGTGTGGAGTGTGGAGTGTGGAGCGTGGGGCGTGGAGTGTGGAGCGTGGAGTGTGGGGTGTGGAGCGTGGAGTGTGGGGTGTGGAGCGTGGAGTGTGGAGCGTGGAGCGTAGAGTGGCACGTGTCAAACGGACTCACTGCATTATTATTTGGCAACATTTCCTCACTTCCTCTGGTTTGTTTCTGGATGGTGAATATACAGTTTAAACTGGGAATCACAGTCGCTGTTAATGCTTTTGTTAGTCTGTAGTTTTCAGTAACTTCATTATTTAACTGCATTAGGAAGATGCATATATATTATGTAATATGTATATTAATAGTTAACATCTGTTAAATATATGTTAATCTAAGTTAACATTAAATATCGATGGAGTACAATCATGTCGCTCAATATGACTATGGTGTGTTTCTGTATGTAACCCTTAACTCTGCTGCTCAAAATATGACAATACTTCTGTACTTCTGTATGTAAGCCTAACTCTGCTGTTCTAAGTATAACATAGCAAAGTGAATAATTCCAGTACCTCAACCAAACACAATAAAATGAAGCAAGTCAGTGATATCTCTCTCTTTTATGCTCACTTTCTCCCACACTCTCACTCTCCTTATCACACTCTATCACTCTTCTTTACACATAAGGATTTATCAATGATTTATCAATGTAACATTGCTAGATTTGTGTTTTAATTGACAAAATGTAAAAAAGCAAGTGAGGTGACTGATTTTATTTCGGTATTATTATAATTTTAAATTGAATTTTTTTAATTGAATAGCTGATTATTGACTTTATAATGAAGGTCTGACACATTAAACCTTGGGTTTATTGATTTAATTTTTAAACAAAAATTTTGAGAAGCAGTTCAACACAGAAAGCAAGCAGACACACAAACAAAAACTTTGGTTCTATCACATATCCTGTAGAACTTTAAAAACCGCGAAATGAATAAAACAAAACTATACGGAACATTTACTCCAGGGAGAGCACCCTAGTAGATCAGCAGCTTCAGTTGTGTGCCCTCTACTGGTTGCCTAGGGCTAATATCTATGGTACAAGCAGGTAGTGTGTAGTCTGTTTATGCAAGTCATATACAGGTTTTCTTTGGAAATGAGCCAGTATAGAGTTTTTGCTGATTGGTACACATCTATGGACAGACTGAAAGTAGAATAAAGTTATGGTTCTACCCTTAGGCCCATGTTGTTTACATTTATATAGACACCTACTAAGACCCAGTCCCATTCACAACCATGATGCTCTACTATGTCCAGTTTTAATGTTTTATTCAGTTTTTTTTCCCATTGAATGTTCAGTAATGTCCTTCAGGTCATCTATAGTCATGTTTTAGAAGCAGGAGGATAATGAAGCTCAAAAGACCTGGTTATTTGGACACATCATTCCAGAGGTGATTGTTCTTTCCTGCTGAGTTCAGTTCTTCTGCTCCCCAGGCCTGGACTGTGTGTGTTTCTCATTAAGGGAAAGTCCGGTGAGGCGTGGTGAGGCTGATGTATGCGGCAGCGCCTGGGTCTTTCCCAGCAGAGGCAAGAAAGCCAGAACAAACATGGAACAAACATTAAATCACACAGGCAGCGATTTGCTTCCCCTTAATTGAAAAGCTGGTGGGAGTGGTGTTGTGTGTGTGTGACTGGAACGTGAGACAGAGAGTGAGACAGAGTGTGAGACAGAGAGTGAGACAGAAGAAATGCTCGAGCACCAGTTCACATTCACAGCCATTTCCATCTGTTCTAGAAAACTTCACACCTTCTAGCTGTCAGTCACCCAGTCCGATACTGAATTCCATCTCATGTTTTATGAGTAAACAAACATGTACACAAAGGTTATGTCCTTATGTTTGAGACACATTTGCAGAGGCAGAGACCATGAAGATATTTTTCCAGACCTGTTGTTTCTCTCCAATGTCTAACAAAGAAACAATGTGTAGAATTCCTGTTAAAATACCTAAAACTGCTGTTATGAAGCATGTATGAAATGTTGCATGGCAAGGAGGAGTAAATGCTCAGAGAAGTCCATGCATCATGAAATGACCTGCTTATCTGCAGTGGGGTCAAGCCATGGGGGTTGTAGTGGGGTCTGGAAGAAGTCTGTAGTGTTTGCTCATGTTTATTTCACTGTAATTTGCTTGGCACATGAACACATAGATCTTCAATGTTGTCATCTTTGCTTGATAAGGACTGACTTCCTGGACCAGTGTCCTGAGTCTCAAGCTGCAAACCCAACTAAGAAACATGTGACTTAGTTATCATCATAATGCTGATTGGTTGATGACACCTACAGTCACCATGACAACAGCCAAGTTTTGGTCAGAGCTATGGTGAAGGGCTTGCAGGTCGAGTTTACGTGGTTAAACTCCACTCCTGCACAAGCCAAAAGACGGAAACAATAAACTGCTTTTTTGGGCACTGGGCAAAACAATTATTACAATTGAAACAATTTTATACTGAAATTGTTAAAATGATATTTGATTAGAAAGCACTGCTAATACTGAATGAAAGTCTATGAAGAAGTATACACACACACTCACACACACACACACACACACACACACACACACACACTTAAGTACATAAATCAGCATGCTGGACTAGCCAAACTCTTCCCCTTTGGTCAAACATGCAGGTCACTTCCACACTGATGATGACAAGACAAATGAAGCAACAAATGTTGCTACTAACATGTAGCAAATCAGTAACAGACATCCAACAAGTAAACAGCACAGAACAGTTACTGTTACTGCTCCTTTAAACTTTTATACAGAACAGTTACTGTTACTGCTCCTTTAAGCTTTTATTCAGAACAGTTACTGTTATTGCTCCTTTAAGCTTTTATACAGAACAGTTACTGTTACTGCTCCTTTAAACTTTTATAAAGAACAGTTACTGCTCCCTTAAACTTTTATACACGCTTGCTTTACTTCCTTCTTCATACACCACAAAGACACACTGTGTACTTGGCCAACATCACCAACTGATTTCAGGAATTTTATACATTTAGCTGTGTGCTCATTATCAGCTGTGCAGAAGACGCACGTCGTCAGTCAATCCCTTATGACAAAATACATAAATACAGTATGAAATTAACATAAAATACTGCCCTTTAATCTTTGCAGAGCTATTTTGATTAATACATTAATACTTGAGGTATTTAGGAAATGCCCTCATAGAGAGTATCTGAGCTTGTCTAAAAAACTGTGCTTTCTTAAGCTGAAGTGACTAGAGGGCAAAGTCTCGTGGGCTTTAATAAAACAGGGAAAAGAAGCGTATTAGTGTATGTCCAGTCACATGTTTCCTGTTCGCTGATTATCGATCACCTTTCCTGAGTCAGATTTGCTGCTCAGAGTCCAAACCAGGAGGCTTTAATGTGAGAGTAGTGTGTCGGGCCACGTCTCGCTGTAACTCTCAGTCAGTTTTATCCTTGTTGGACTCTACTGCACCTAAAGGGAGCGAGAAAACAGAAATGAAGTAGATTATTTTTGGGTCGAGGACATCATGCTACTTTTTCTCTTGATTTCTTTCATATAGCTCTTTACCAAGAACATTGTCACACAGATCAGGGGTCAGGATGACAGAGAGGAACCTTGTTCAACAAGTCACATGTTAAAAACTCTGGATGATGGTGGATACCGGGTTTTACTCGACTCATGTGGTTGTAGTTTCACAAAGCATCATTAGCTGTTTTGATGTCTGAACTAAATATTTTCAACTAGGGTTATGGGGAGGTCAAACAAATGGATACAGATAACCATGTATTAATTATTAACAATATAGTAACCATATATTAACAATGTATTCATTATAACAATATACTAACCATATATTAACATAATGTGTTCATTATTAACCATATATTAATATCATGTACCATCATATCAAGCACCATTTTGCTTCCGTCTTCCTTAAAATCCTGTCACACTTTTCCTGGGTTGTGAGGAGGATATCAGGACATTCATTAAAATAATCAGGACATTAATTAAGATCATCAGGACATTCGTTAAGAAAAGCCTCCAGTTCTTGTGAGGAATAAGGGACATGGACACTATGAACTCTGTTCACCAGAGCTTCATATTAAAGGTCATTTCAAGTCATCTTGCATTGATGAATAATGTCATTCATTATTCCTGAAATTGTGGGGTGTTTTTATATTAAACCCACACAGACGGATATATATATTAATCCCTCACAGAGGAGAGTGCAGCAGAGGAGCTGTTGTAGGAGAACATGTGCATACACACACATGTGCACAAAACCTGGAGCACACTGGTGTGAGGCACACAGGAGCCCAGCTGCCTGCTGCTGCCAGTCCTGTTGACCTGCAGCGCCTGAACAGCCCATGGTGCTCCAGGGCTAATGATGCTAATGCACAAATAAGAGTGGAGGATTCAGGACCAGGGAAGGAGTCCCAGCAGCCAGAGGGGTGGGATACACTCCGCACTTTCAGACTGCACAACAAAATGAAAGGAGCACAGTCATGATGGGAATACAGCTCTGCAATGCATTATTGTGTCTACCTTACAGACAGAGTGCATCGTCCTTGACCCTGGTGGAGAGAAGACATGCAGGCAGACACACACACACACACTTACTGCTTGAGTCCCAGATGTAACTGTTGAGGACTTCTCCCAGGATGTAGTAGACACTAATGAGGGCTGTTAGACCGGCAAAGAAGACCAGCCGGGGCCAGGGCCCGATGTGTTCCAGCAGAGGGTACACCCAGAAACCCGTTACACTGTGCACCCAGCACATCCTGAAAGACACACGGGCAGAACAGGACAGTCAGGCTTGCACCCACGCTCTGTCTGCAACAGTCCTTCAGTCTATCCAACATGCCATATGAAAGACTGCAAAAGCAGTCAGTGAAGTGTTGATGTGTCTAGCAGATACTGCTCACATTGTTTTTCTTAAAGATGTTCTTACACAGAGCAGTGATAGAACAACTGATAAACCAAATGGACATCTGTACAGAGTACAAACAATTACCTAGTTTACATAAGGTTTTTTTTGCTGTTTATTACTGACATTGCAGTATATGGTTAATGCTGAGTTGTTTTATCAGTCTAATTTTATCTGGGTTTTTTATTTTTATTTTTTTTAAGAGGTTTTTTTTTTTTTTTTTTTTATAGAGATTTTCATAAAGATGCAGTTCCTGTACCATGAATCTCTATTGGGTAGAAGACAACATTGAATAATGTCCTTCATGTCTAAAATCTCACAGTGGTACCTTTGGGACCCTAAACCTGTATTACTGTCTCACTTTCTCTGTTTCTTTAGCCACTGAATGGACAAAGTAAAATGCACTGGAGTGTCAAGACATGGTACAGATTTATAGATGCCTTTACCACACTTGTGACTTTCTCTCTCTCTCTCTCTCTCTCTCTCTCTCTCTCTCTCTCTCTCTCTCTCTCACATACACACACACACACACACACATACAGATAAAAATACAGATACACACACAGACACTGGAGTGTGATAAACTCTATAGATTTACTAAGTGCCAGTCAAGCCCAGACTATGTTCCTGATCAACTAAAGTACACCTTTACCTTCACACCTTTACCTTTACACCTTTACCTTCATGATTTAATAATGTATAGGTAATCTACTTAAATTAGGTGTAAGAATTAAGTGAGTATAAAACACACCGACGGGTAGCTGGGGTTCATCTTGAATCCACCTCTATGATTTGCTTGTTTATCTGAATACACCTGTACAGCAGAGGTGTGTGTATCTTAATACACCTACATAACAGGTTCTTGTGATCCTGGCCAGACTGCACCAACTGCAGCACCATCAGTGTCAATAATATATGAATATTATATTAATAATATATGAATAATATATGAATAATATATTAACCCACAGTGGTAGTGAACGAAGGCAGTTACCATAGAACATAGCCAACAGCAAAGATACAAGCAGCCAACAGTCCACAGGCTCTGCTGGGGTACTGATGATGTGTCGTTCTCATCTCAATTATGATGAAAGGGAGCACCGTTGTATGCTGGAGAGCAGAAAAAGAGACAAATTAGCTGGGTAAGAAATAACACATCTGGTCTACATTAAGGTTGTTATACAACAGCTTTGTTTGGAGGGACAGTGTGTTACTGAAGCTTGTCTGGAGGTAGGATCTTACTGAAGCTTGTCTAGAGGGGTTGGATCTTACTGAAGCTTGTCTAGAGGTAGGATCTTACTGAAGCTTGTCTAGAGGGGTAGGATCTTACTGAAGCTTGTCTAGAGG
>JAOYMR010000017.1:28376639-28390077 GCA_025802075.1 Tenebrosternarchus preto | reverse complement strand
TAGGGCTAGGGTAAGGGTTAGGGTTAGGGGGTTAGGGTTAGGGTTAGGATTAGAACCAGTTCAGCAGGACACAGTTGCAGCAAGACACAGTTCCAGCAGGACACAGTTCAGCAGGACACAGTTCAAGCAGTTCCTCTTCACAAATAACAGACAGGAGTAAGATTACAGACTGGGACAGTGAGAGAGACAAACAAAGAGAGATGTTGAGAGACAATGAGAGAGAGAGCAATGGTGAGAGAGAGTGTTGAATGAGAAAATGGTGTGAGAGAGAGTGTTGAGAGAGAGTGATGGTGTGAGAGAGTGGTGGAGGTGGTGGTGGGGAGGACGAGACACTCGTCTGTCTGCAGTCACCCAAACAAAGACCAGCATAGGAAGAGTTTGGCGTCTGCCAGAAACCGGATCTTTATTTGGATGCTGTGAGCGTTTAGCCGTGGAAATGGCCGAGGCCAGCCAGGTTAGAGGTGAGGCAAGTCACCTTGGGAGAGAACTTCAGCCAATGGTGTCATTTGGGCTGGGTCAGCACCGAGACAGTCGTCTGGGCTGGGTCAGCACCGAGACTGTCGTCTGGGCGACACGCTGAACATAAGGAACATAAAGGGGTTTAATGAATAAATGAGTCACAGCTGATTCCTCCTGCGCACATGTTACATGTTACATGAGGGTTTTAATAGAACTTTAATAAAATTATTTGAATAAACATTTTACCCACAGGATATCCAGCAGACTGGTCCCTACTCATCAACAACGAGAAAATTAACAAAAAACCAAACCATTTACGCAAAACCTGAACAAACATAAGAGTACATATACACACACACTCACACACACAACATACACACATACACACTCACATAGACACTCACACACATACACACACTCTCACACACACACACTCCCGTGAGCAGATGTAGGGTGTACGTGTCTGGTCCTCCAGGAGTGAGGAATGTGCCAAAGCTCGTAAGGTTCCTCGGACTTTTCCACTCCTGCTGTGTACACTTCCCATTATCAGTTTTATATGAACACTGGAACCTCCTTCAGTGGAGCAGCTGTAGCCGCTGGGGCCCCGGCATTCCAGGCTGGCAGACCACGTTCCTGGGGGGCTTTGGACCTCTATTCCCAGGGCCTTGTTCCCTGAGGGCTTCTTTCCTGGGGGGCTTTGCTCTGGGGGGGGGGGGGGTTGAATAACCATCTGGTTCTTAATGCTATTCTTAGATTGATCTGAAAGAAATGAAATCTGGTTGAGGAGTATAGTTTAGAGGAAGAGTATAGTATAAGAGTATAGTATAGAGGAGGAGTTCTGATGTGTGATAGCAGGGGGCACCCTGTAACTGAGCCCCTGTGTACTGTAACATATGTTAATAGGTTACATCAGATCTGTATACAGAACACACTATGAATCTGAAGATTTCAGCCTGTAATGTGCATTCCTCAATTTCAGTACACTTTGACAAGCATTTACAGTATACACTCTTATCTAGAGTCATTTACACACATGATAACACGTATTCCTCCTGGGAACTGAACCCATGAGCTTGGTGTTAGTACCGCAACCTGCTCTACCTAGCAAACCACGCCAGTCTGAGCAGTTTAAAGGGTTAAGGATTCTTCCCTCCAAAAAATCCATTTAAAGATTCTTCCAGAATTGTCACTGTCATGTCATGTGATGTCTGTGTAAGTGACCTCATCTCACTGCATCTCACTGTATTTCACTGCTTTTTCCAGACTAAAAACTCTACAGTGAAGAGATTCAAAGCACTGATCCAGATTCATTTCAGAGCACTGATCCTGATCCTGATCCAGGTTAAACTCTGGATTTTTGGATCTGCTCTAGTGATCCCTTCTGTTTTTAGTCCCAAATATCTGGTGCAGCCCAGGCTACGTTCTACACACAGACACAGCACTTACGAGACTTGGGTGTGTTGGCTGTGCTGGAGAGAGTGTGTGTTGGGTAGAGACTTGGCTGTGCTGGAGAGAGTGTGTGTTGGGTAGAGTATAAATGTTTGTAAACATACATTCATTATGTGTGGACAGGAGATGTTTTAGCAGTGTGTGTACGATCTGTGTGTGAGATATGTGTGTGGAAACATCTTCACCCAATAAACATCTTCACCCATGTTTAAGCTGTTTGTTTATGAACATGCGTGCACATAAGAACATGTTTATGAACACATTGCATATGAGAACACCTGTAGACTGGATACAGTGGCCTCTATATATGTTACATCCATGATCAGTCACATTCATACATGTCAGTTTGTTTGGGATGAACGAATAAATGTATGAATGAACCACAGCCAGAGAGCCCAGTGTACCTCTGTACCCTAGTCACACACTCACACACACACACCCAGAGAGAGCCCAGTGTACCTCTGTACCCTAGTGACACACACACACACACACACACACACACACACACACACACACACAAAGATTCCTTGTAGACTGTGTGTGCCCTGCCACCCCAGTAAGATGGCGTAACAGCTGCTGCAGTTACGTAACAGCTGTCAAAACACATAAGTACACACACACACACACACACATTTACTCACAATAGAGCTTGGCGGTATGACGCAGTCACATCTAGCCTTTCCTTCCCACTGTAGAGAACACACACTAGAGGGATCCCTGGCTGTTACAGGAGGGCTTTCCCCTCTCCTGCGTTTTGCTGTCCTGTGTGTCACATGCTTTTTCAGCATCTCTCACTGCTGTATCTGGAACAGACAATCAGACTGGACACTTCCATAATTAAAGATCAGACAGAGAACTTCCATAATTAAAGATCAGACCAAGCACTTTCACAATCAAAGATCAGACAGAGCACTTCCATAATTAAAGATCAGACTGAGCACTTCCATAATTAAAGATCAGACTGAGCACTTCCATAATCAAAGATCAGACCAGATGCTTCCATAATCAAAGATCAGACCAGACACTTCCATAATCAAAGATCAGACTGAGCACTTCCATAATCAAAGATCAGACCAGACACTTCCATAATCAAAGATCAGACTGAGCACTTCCACAATCAAAGATCAGACCAGACACTTCCATAATCAAAGCCCTGTCTGGTTTGATCCCAGACTGTTGTCACCACACACAGTTCTGACAGGGGAAAGGAATAAGTGCAGGCGGGAATACGACTGCAGTGGAAAATCACTATGGAAACAAACCCATCCAGCAGCAGAAGGGTTATATCCCATAGCTGGAAAAACAATCATCCCTGAGGTTCTTATTAAGGAATGATGGGGTTTGTGGTCGTCCTGCTGTAAGACTGAGGAAGTCCTGAATGAGAGTTGTGCCACCCCAGCCTCTACCTCACCCCCATTACCACCCAACCTTGCCCCCCACCCCCACCCTGCCATTTCTGTGATGCAGCACTGCCTCTAATGAATGGAAATTCATTCTCTGGAAACAAACTCCACTGTGAAGCAGATTCAACATGTTATGACAGACATGGAAAACAGGCAAACAGTTTTTTTTTTCCACTCCAGTCCTTTGGCAGTGGCATAGCAACTCAGAAAAGCAGTCAGGAGAGAACGTGTGTGTGTAAGAGAACGTGTGTGTGTGTGTAAGAGAACGTGTGTGTGTAAGAGAGCGTAAGTGTGTTTGTTTGATTTTTCCGTGGGTAATATTTGCTCGTAGTGACAGATGGGGCTGCTTCGTTAGACTCTGCTGGGGAACATGTGAGAGAGAACAGAACTGGGTCTGGAGGACATTTTACAGCCCTGTGTGTCTGTGTGAGGTGTGTGTGAGGGGTGTGTGAGGTGTGTGTGAGGAGTGTGTGAGGTGTGAGTGAGGGGTATGTGAGGTGTGTGTGAGGGGTATGTGAGGGGTATGTGAGGGGTGTGTGAGGGCTATGTGAGGTGTGAGAGAGGGGTGTGTGAGGGGTATGTGAGGGGTGTGTGAGGGGTATGTGAGGGGTATGTGAGGTGTGTGTGAGGGGTATGTGAGGGGTGTGTGAGGGGTATGTGAGGGGTGTGTGAGGGGTATGTGAGGTGTGTGTGAGGGGTATGTGAGTGCGCTGACAGTGACCCCAACAAAGGTGTAGGGCCCTGCGGCCAAGCCAGAGTGCAAACACACTGTAAATACACACAGTAGATACACACCGTAAATACACACCGTAGATACATACCATAAATACACACTGTAAATACAACCTCCATATTTAAACACTTGTCTTACTACTGAAAGTAAAGGGAAAATAGAATGTTTCTCTAATTGACAATTGGGGGTGAGAGTGTGTGTGAGATGGAGAGGGAGGGGGTTGAGCTAGAGAGAGGTAGTGTGAGAGAGATTGCGAGAGTGAGAGTGAGAGAGAGAGACAGACAGCTGCACTGTTTGTGATACACTTGTACGTGTCTCTGGAGAGTTGAGCTCATACCTCTCTATAACCACTTCCTCTATCATCACTGACACACTTCCTGACCCTGAAGAAACCTTATTTATTCCTGAGAGGCAGTTCATTTCTGATTATTCAGCAGGCCTTAAAATCACCATAAGGAACAAAGGCACAGAACAAGAAATCACACACTCAAACATACACGCACACACACACACACAAACAAACACACACACACTCACTCACAAGCACAGTATTCTGCACATTTCCCAGCATACACCAGTCACTTACATTTATTCGTACAGTGTGATTTGAATGAAGTGCAGTGCTCTGTCAGACTTTTACGGAGGGCAGAAGGCTGTTAGCATGGAGGAGTGTAGGAGTGTAGGAGTGTAGAAGTGGAGGAGTGGAGGAGTGTAGAAGTGGAGGAGTGGAGGAGTGTAGAAGTGGAGGAGTGTAGGAGTGTAGAAGTGTAGAAGTGGAGGAGTGTAGGAGTGTAGAAGTGGAGGAGTGGAGGAGGAGTGTAGGAGTGTAGAAGTGTAGGAGTGGAGGAGTGTAGAAGTGGAGGAGTGGAGGAGTGTAGAAGTGGAGGAGTGGAGGAGTGTAGAAGTGGCTGCCCCTGCTTGTGCTTCAGGCAGTTTCCAGATTAGGAACAGACAGATTTAGATCAGAAGACAGAATTATTGTATTGTTGTATGCCCCCCCGCTGCTCTGTTGAAAGATGTTATTAGGATGATTTTAACCAGCACATTAAACCCTTCAGAGTCCTTGGGGAAGAACTTGGAAATGATGGCAATGTCGGTCAAGTTTGCTTGTGTAAGTGTGCAGGGGCTTTATACTCCTGCAAGTACAGACTAAGGGGAGTTACAGAAGTACAGACTGCAGTGTCTGGGGGAAGTTACAGGGAGTTACTGCTGCTCTGTTCTGACCTTTGCTCCACCCACACCAGACATCTGGATCACATGGATTGCTGTGGCCGCTGTCTTGTTGCGCCTGTTCCTGGGAACAGGTTTGCTGATCCTGGGAACTCTGACACCTGAACAGCGATCCTGGGAACGCTGACACCTGAACAGCGATCCTTGGAACTCTGGCACCTGAACAGCGATCCTGGGAACTCTGGCACCTGAACAGAGATCCTGGGAACTCTGGCACCTGAACAGAGATCCTGGGAACACTGACACCTGAACAGAGATCCTGGGAACGCTGACACCTGAACAGCGATCCTGGGAACGCTGACACCTGAACAGCGATCCTGGAAACGCTGACACCTGAACAGCGATCCTGGGAACGCTGGCATCTGAACAGAGATCCTGGGAACGCTGGCATCTGAACAGCGATCATGGGAACGCTGACACCTGAACAGTGCGCTGACTCCTCATGGTTATTGTGCTTTTGGGGCCAGTGACAGCTTTACAAGCTCTTCCCACAGCCCTGTTCTAAAGAGAGCCTGTTGTTCTCTGTTCATATCCATGTCCTGAACCCCCTGATACAGCAAAGTGCTATTGTTGGTATCGTGTTGTAAACTGACCCCAGGGTAAAAAGTGTAATAGATTATGAGAATTATTGAGGGCTTCCTCTTTCTCTCGCTCCGTCTCTCTCTCTGATTCTTATTCCCTCTGTCTCTCTCTCACTTTCTGTATCTGCCTCTCCCTCTCTCTCTCCCTCTCTCTCTCTCTCTCTCATTTCTCTCTCTCTCCCTCCATTCCCTCTCCTCTTTTTCTCCCCCCTCCCCTTGAAGTAAAGCCCCGCTGGTTTGAAGTAGGTCCTTTGGTCCTGTTCTTAGTTGCACTGTTATATTAATGCATTGGGAGGTTTAGTTGGTGGTGGTGCAGGTGGTGGTGGAGATGGTGTGGGTGATGGTTCTGAGCAGGGAGCTGTGTGGAAATGTCCAGAGAAACTGTGATGGATACAGCTTGGGTTATCTGATCCCCAGCGCTCACACCCCTCCCCTTTATTCATGCTAGGGTTAGCAGCAGTGAGAGCGACCAGATCCAGGAGTAATGGTGATCTGTTCAGCCTCGAGGGGTTCTGTAATGGTGATCTGTTCAGCCTCGAGAGGTTCTGTAATGGTGATCTGTTCAGCCTTGAGGGGTTCTTCACACACCACTTTATGTTCATATCTGGCACGTTCAGTAGTTCACTCTGTCTGCATCCATATAGTTTGAGTGAAAAAGTGAAACCCTAACCCTAGCCTTTTACAGAAAAAGTGTTATTTGGTCTTTAAGAAGATTTAGGAAACGCATAGCAGCCCAGTCTGTGAGGCTGTGAAGAGGAGTTTGGTGTGGTTTCCAGCACTGTGTACCACAGCAAACAATCAAAACCAGTGCAACACCATCACTGCAGTGATGAGTCTGCAATGTTCTAGCGATGCAGTGATGAGTCTACAACATTCTAGCACTGCAGTGATGAGTCTGCAACGTTCTAGCACTGCAGTGACGAGCCTCAGTTTACCAGGTATCGTCCATGGAACCCTTTACAGCATCACACACCATCCTGACATCTAGTTTTATTTTGAGGACCACATACAGAAAGTCTGTTTCTTGAAAACAGCAAAGTTATTGCTGCTAACAGCAGTGAATTCTTGGTAGTAATTGTGGTAACAGTCATACTGACGAATGTTGACCTTTGACCCAGAAAGAAATGTGTAACAGACCAGTAGATTCACTGCTGGTAAAGAGTCATGAATCACAAGCTTCTTCTGATCTTCCAGCGTTCTTGTTGTTGTTGTGATAAACTAGAGACACCTGACCCCAGAGATGATACAGGTTTCTGTGCTGGTCTTTAATTGGCTCCCTTTCCCCTTGAAGATTATTTATTGGTTGAACATTTGAATAAAGTCTATGTCAACCACTGATGATGCGTGTGACATTACTGGAACCTGTCTAGTTTATACTGAATGATCACTGTACGACCACTGTACAACCACTATATGACCACTCTATGACCACTGTACGACCACTGTATGTCCACTGTACAACCACCACTGTATGACCACTGTATGACCACTCTATGACCACTGTACAACCATTTCAAAGGGCGATAGCAAAGTCTGACAAAGTGTTGATAGGAAATGCGTGACATTGTCCATTTGAACACTGTCATTGTGTCATTTTTAATGACGTCCTCCTCAAATGCAGTATAGCATCATGACATAGTAGTTGGTGTTGAACTAAACTCATTATTTTGATTATTTTTGTATTAAATATGCAGACATGATTAATGGACAAAACAACGTTCAGACGGCTGGTCTTTTCTTAGGTCTGAGTGCCGTTTTACTTCTTGCTAATTTCAGGATATTTTGTGATAATTCAGGCTTGCTGGGGTAGGGGGTGCTTTCCTTTATGGACGTGGTGTTCGGCTGATGATAGCAGGACATGGTGTTCAGCCCCAGGACAGTTTAATGGTACAACCCCCAAATATGATGATCCCAAATATTTATTCTAAAGAACTGCTGCTCGACTATCACTGATTGAAGCTGTTCAACAGAATATTCCACTTCACTGGTGAGTTTGGAAAGACGGTAAAAAGGCCTGAAATATTGTCATTTGTGTGTCTGGGATGGTGGTGCTCTAGATTGGGTGTTAATAAATGTCTGTGCATAAAGTTTCTGCACTTCCTATGGACTCACTGTCATTTAGCGTGTTTCCGGAGGGACACTATAAAAAGGAGCACTCGTCTCCTACAGGATGTGCTGCCACCGGGATGCTTCAGCATGTCAGTTACGTTGCCGTAAAGCTCCTCATTTCCAGCTGCAGAGTAGCTCCACATATCTGTCAGAACCATCCTGAAGCCCCTGTCTGCTCGGAACACCCTGCTTTAAGAAAAGAACGCTAAGTAAAAAAAGAGGAAATTGGGAAAGGGAGGCATATTAGAGAGCAAGTGGAAACTGGACAGACGGGTCTGGATGTCTTTTACAGACTGACTCAGAGAAATGTGCCGTGCCAGGTCCTTGTATAACAGTCTGAGATTGGCAGGGATGGTGCAGTCCTGACTCACAGGCCACTCATGCCCAGTCTGGTCTTGTTTTTATTCAGAAGAGGTAAAAAGATGAGGATAGAAACAGGAGTGGGAGGGACCCGCACAGTGAAGGCAGTGAACTCCGTGACCTCAGGAAAACTCTTCAAGACGAGGGCTTCTCTTAGACCTGTGAACAGCAGTGAGCAAACAGAGGCCACGTGCACTGTACCAACACAGCTTATGACTCTCAGAGCAGGGATTCACCCTGTGATTATGTGGTGTTTTTAACCAGGTTTTACTCAAGCAGACCTCTTGGGAAAAGGCAGGTTTGTTTGTATAGCACATCTCATACACATTGGCAAGTCAGAGTACTTGGATTCACTACTTGGGAAAATGATTCATCCCTTGGGAAAAGCATCATGCTCCAGTGCCTCTCTGCCTGTGGTCTGGGGGATGTGTGAAGAAAAGGGTCCCTTCTGAACGGAGGCCAGAATGGATCTGATCTGATCTGATCTGATCTGATCTGATCCTCACAGCCTGACACTGATGACGCTTCCCCCTTTCAATCTGGCCTGTGGGCTCGAGTGGCAGAAGTGATGGGGGGGTGAGAAGATGACACTGATTAGCCGCCCTGGTGGAGGCCCGTTGGGCACAGCTCAGAGTCTGCACCGCCCTCTGTGATTAATGCCCATTAAACACCATGTGGCTCCAATTTGTCGCAGGCCAAATCCTGTTCCCCAGTGCGCTGATTAGAGAGCGCGTGCCTGACTCTCCCGCACCTGCTGGACCCAAACGCCGCTCGTGTGCCACGCTTGGTCATGTGGCACGGCTGGCAGCTTCCTGTCCAGCGTCCTCCGCCAGGGCTCCACCCACGAGATGTGCTCAGGATGCAGCACACACTCATCTGCAAACTCTTAGCTTGTGAACCATTTAATATCATGAGTTAACTATTATATATACATTTATGTCATGAGTGTAGTATTATATATACATTTATATCATATATATGTATATATATATACTCATGATATAAATATATACATATATATAAATATATACATATATAAATATATATGTATATATTTATATCATGAGTATATCATTATATATACATTTATATTATTAGTATATATTATCTTTTTGTCTCTATCAAACTGTGAAATGCACTTTTTAATGAGTAGACAGTCACCATCAGATCTGACCTGCTCTATTTAAGGCTGGGTTTGTATAAGGTGAATGTTGACCAGCCTCTCTCGTCCAGTAACTGATTATTGGCTTTTCACTAAACGGGAAGAAAATGGGGAAAAATAAATTACCTACTGATTAAAAACCTATCCATCAAAGTTGAGGATATTTAGCTCTATAAGTCTTATGTAAGATTTATTTTTAAGTATAATCGCATGCTGTTTATTTTTGTATTGAATTGTTCTGAAACAGGTGAATATGACCATTACTCTGCTGAAGGCGTTTGCTCTCTGTTGTCCGAGCCCACATACCCTTGGTGGAACTACATCCTGACATGATGTGTCTTTCCCTGTGTCTGTTCAGAAGATCATTCAGTTCTCAGCATTTCATTTCCTTTACTGACCCTGGCCTGATATTATGGATCTTTTTTTAAAAAAAACACAGCCAGCGTTGTCAGGAGATCCATTAAGGCCGGTTTTCCGGGCTGTCGCCATGGGTAACGAGACATGGAACGCTGGCCATCAGGGGAACATTTGCTACAGCCAACAAAATAAAATATGGGTTAGGGTTAGAGTTAGAGTTAGGGTTAGGGTACAGTATGGGTCAGGGTTAGAGTTAGGGTTAGGGTTAGGGTACAGTATGAGTTAGGGTACAGTATGGATTAGGGTACAGTATGAGTTAGGGTACAGTATGGGTTAGGGTACAGTATGAGTTAGGGTTAGGGTACAGTATGGGTTAGGGTTAGGGTACAGTATGAGTTAGGGTACAGTATGGGTTAGGGCTAGGGTACAGTATGGGTTAGGGCTAGGGTACAGTATGGATTAGGGTACAGTATGGATTAGGGTTAGGGTACAGTATGGGTTAGCGAACATGTAGTGGTTCAGCAGGAGCTGTCTTAGATACCTCGCTCTCAGCGCTGCCTCAGTAAGAGACGAGTAACAGAGCTACCTCACTCTCAGCCATTGCTCAAATGAACTATTCAGTTCCCTTTCATAAAAGTTTAAGTCGCCCCATTAAATGTAAGGTAATTGCATTGTCTCTATAGAAAAGCCTGAAGCTATGACCCTTATTAGAGAACCACAAAAGGCGAACTATCAGAGTATTTATTAAGAAGACTTGTATTAATTATGGAGGAGGAGGAGGAGACTGTGAAAAGAAGGATAATAAGAGAACAGCACTGGTCTGGTGTGGGGAGTCTGAGGGCGGTGAGTCTGAGGGCGGGGAGTCTGAGGATGGCCTGGTTCACTCTTGGTGTGTTTGTTCAGAACCTTTTACTTTTTTTTAAGGTTCTTGATGTAATTTTGTTGGCATAGCCATCTTTACTGTGCATTCTCTAATTAGCAGGTTCTGTTTATTCACGTCAGACTGGCTCTCATTGGAAGGATCATGAAGCAGTTGTAGCACAGTGCCAGGAGGAGGTAACAAAGGAGAACCAGGCAGATAAAGAGAGAAGGAGGAAGTCATAGAGAGGGAGAGAGACAAAGAGAGAGATGCAAGGATAGACAGAGCGAGAGACAAAGAGACAGAGAGACAGAGAGAGAGAGGAAGCAGCTGTGTTTCAGGGCATTAGAGGAGGTGTAAGGCAGGAGCAGGTGCACCTGACAAGGCGCTGTTCTGTTGCCATGGTAGCAGTGTGAGGAGGAGACAGGGTGATGGCAGGGCAGCTGCCCCAGGGGTCTTCCAGCACCATGATACATTTAGCTTCTTAATAAAAACCACCTCAAATGATCTCACTAACGTTCCTGTATCACTTCACATGAAACTTTTATCAGTCTGAATAATGCTGTGGAGCAGAAGCAACATTAGCACCTTGATAAATGACATCATCACAACCACTTGGATTCTGACCACATTCAGTTTCTTTGAAGAAGTAAAAGATATTTTGAAATGTTTTAATATTTAATTATGTCTAATATTTGCTAGACAATATTCAACAGCTCACAGGTTACACAGAACGTAAGAGTACCAGTAAAAGAGTAACAGTAAAAGAGTAACAGTCGGTGAAGATTCGCTCATGTGATGCTGTTTCCTGGATTTACTGACTGCTGCAGTTTTGCTCTGAATAGAAATTTGTTTTTTCACAGAAAATTATAAAGGAAGAAATTAAGGTGCCAGAAATAATAAAAAAAGTCATAATTGTATGTGTCAGTCCTGTAATCCTCTTCAGCCAGAGAGTGAAAAGGGAGTGAGGATGTGCCACTGCGCACAGCCTCTCCACAGACGCGCTGGGTTTGTATGGGCCTATCGCTTATAGAAAATGAGAGTACATAAGTTCCTGAGAATGTTTTTCAGAAATAAGCCAGATCGTCAGAAGGGAAAAAAAAACCTTGCATTCATCCGTCATCTTGTAACATTTCAATTTCCCAGACCGATCCTGCTGTGCGTCGTGCAAGAGGAGCTTTTAACAAAGTGTACCACATGTCCTCAAGTATTTTCGAAATGGCAGCTTGGAGCACGAGGAGCGGGTGTGTGTAATTACACGCAGTTATTTATATCGCTCATGTCTCTGCATCGTTCGTTTAGCAAACGGTCCAGCGCAGTGCATGTTAGGGGCTGCCGAGCGAGTGTCGTCAGGGATGGAGCAGCCATCCACCAGTCTCCCTCCTTTTGGGATGTGGGCGGTAAGTATAGCTCCTGCTGGAAGTGGTGAAGTCGAGTGAAGCTTCGCCCACAAAGCGTCAGTCATCTGAGCGCCGTACTTCAAGCCCCTCACCACGGGACTCCTGCAGTTGAAGAACAGATGGTCTCCTCTCAGAAGAACGTCCATCACGACTCAGTGTAGCTCAGCACAGAAAAGAAGCGACAGTTTCATTCTGTCTATTTCAACTGATTTTCAGTTCACATAATGAGATCATTTCGATTCTTGACGATTTGTTGATAGTTTTTTTCAGGGGCATTTATAATCCTGAGCAACAAAAGATTTCAATTTACTCCATGTCTAATATCAAAAATTAATGTTTGCGTTTTTTTACTATTTTTAAATAATCACTTTCGAAGATTTCTTCTACGTTAGTATGTGTTCAGCTGTGATCCAGGCCTCTCGTACATCCCCTGATTCTACATGAGTTCTGAGGCATGAGACTTTTTGCTTGTAATAAATCCGTTTCCTGTGTTTACACTGGGTGAGAGCTTCCACAGATTGTGATGCAACTCCACAGTAATGTCTTGTTTTTCTGGGTTAGCTGTGCTGGCCTCAGTCCAGAGCGGAGAAGCACACTGGTGCTCCTCATCCTCAGGCCTCAGGGTCCTTGGAAGGGCATGGACCAGCGTGTGGGCCAATCAGGATCAGACCTGCACAAAGGATGAGGACATGGATACATGCATTCTGCCGTGGTTGGACTTGGTGCAAAACAGGCAGAGGTGTAGAGCCCAACTAACTGACCAACATCAATGTCCCCCCTCACTGTCCCCCCCTTACTGTCCTCTGCTGGTGATGGAGCATAAGAGGAAAAGTACTGTATTGAAGTTCTTTACACAGTATTCTGCAGGCCATGTGGAAACCACCTAAGCTGTCATTGTTCAGTTAAACATCTCAGTTCAGAGCTTCATTGCCGTTTTGTGTTACTCTTCATGTAATGGAGGTGGCGATGTGGCTGTATAAAAAAACACTGTACAGAGCAAAGCAGCAGTCAGTTGGTACATTTGCTCTTCCTCGTATTTGGTGTCTATTCAGGTTGAGGCTCTCATGGAACAGAAACAGTGAGATTCTTCCTGGGCTGGACGTCTGGGCCTCTGTTTGACTGGCTCCAGGGAGCATAGCTGTATTTTTATTCATTTAATTTAATATCTGTAATTTGTTGACAGGGCCTGTGTAATGGGTGTAGTTTACAGGGCCTGTGTAATGGGTGTAGTTTCAGGGTCTGTGTAATGGGTGTAGTTTACAGGGCCTGTGTAATGGGTGTAGTTTACAGGGCCTGTGTAATGGGTGTAGTTTCAGGGTCTGTGTAATGGGTGTAG
>JAOYMR010000017.1:28356269-28372106 GCA_025802075.1 Tenebrosternarchus preto | reverse complement strand
ATGGTATGGTCATGGTTTGCCGTGTCTGCACACTGCTTCATCTCTGTACATCTCTGTGTTTTTCCTTCTGTGGGTTTATTTAGATTGAGGTATAATGGGATTCTGTGGGATTATTTAGGCTAAAGTATAGTCTTCTGCGGGATCATTCAATGTTGAGGTATAGTGTTCTGTGGGATTGTTTAGTCTGAGGTATTGTCTCCTTGTGGAATTGTTTAGACTGGTGAAAGGTGGGTGTGGAGGGGTGTGTGGAGAGAAGTGTAGGGTGTTGGAAGGGTGTAGAAGGGTGGTGTGGAGCGCTGTGTGGAAGGGAGTGTAGGAGTTTGGAGAAGAGGTGGGTAGGTGGAGGGGTTTTGGGGGGTGGAGGGATGTGAGGAGGGGGGTGGAGGGTGCTGTAGGGGAGGTAGATGGGGCGTCATGTTGTATGTGGCAGTGTTGCTGCTCTGGCTGGCCGCCAGCAGGGCCATGTTGAGTCACTCCTCCACTCCCCCAGCATGGCATTCGTCAGCTCCATAACCCTGCATGGCGTTCGTCAGCTCCATAACCCTGCATGGCGTTCGTCAGCTCCATAACCCTGCATGCCGTTCAATGCCTTCCCATCCCACGCAGCAACTGTCACCCCGCCGTGGTTCTCACCCCGTCATAGGACGGCTGTGGCAGCTTCCCACGCATGCTTTCTCTTTCAGTACTCATACAACACACACACAGCCACACACACACACAGCCACACACACATACATCCACACAAACACAAATACATGCGCACATTCAAGCTCTCCTGTCCATGGTGTTAAAAATACCTCTCCTCTTATTTAATTGCTTCCTCTCTGCTACAGATTTTTTTGAATCTGCTTCTTTGTGTGAAAGGAAATAGCACTAGAGTACTTTTCTTGTCATTGACTCCTACAGCGAGTGTGAGGACCGTCCTGTGAAAGCCTTGTTCCACTGGAATGTGTTATATAAATATAAATATCATTCTTCCATTTTTGATGCTGTGGAGGCCTGTTCCTCTACTGACCAGCTGGACCCCCGTGTTTCTGTGCACTGCACCTCCACCAGCTGGACCCCCTTGTTTCTGTGCACTGCACCTCCACCAGCTGGACCCCCTTGTTTCTGTGCACTGCACCTCCACCAGCTGCCACCAGCCTCCACCTTGAGGCCTGCGTTTCTGTGTCTTAATATGGAAACAGCACGTGTGGGGTGATTTACTCCCCCAGACCTGCTAATGCAGACCAAACAAAAGCCCCAAAAACGACTGACAGTTGCTGGTGAACAAAAAAAAAGAATTTTACTGGAGGAAAATCAAACCATGAGGGAGGGAGGTCATCTAAGGACATCACTCAGGGGTTTGTCCCACCCACCTCAACACTCAGGGGATTGTCTCAAAAATGTCCTGGACAGCAGTGTCTATGCTAAGGACTTTTGGAGATCTTCAGAGAATGTTCTTGAATAATTGGTGGGAAAAGCACTAGGACTGATATACAGGACACCACCACTATCCACCATGGTACCCTCACTGCTTTCTGCATTCAGTCTGGGCCAGTTGATAAAACCATTTGGACCATCATCACTAATGAGCTGTAATAGTTGAAGCATGAATGTAGGAAATGCAGCTCACACTCCTTCACAATCCACGCTCTGAAAACATGCTTATGGCAGCTTTTCTCAACCTGAAGCATAAGAAGAGAAGAGACAACAACAACAACCACCACAACAAAAACAACAACAACATCATGCAGTATCCTGAGCTGAGATTAACATGCAGTATCCTGAGCTGAGATTAAATTTGGGGCCAACCATGATGAATTCGAACCTTGATGAATTCCAACCATGACGAATTCAAACCATGATGAATTCCAAAGGGGAACTTTGCTAGAATGAAACGCTGGAATTACTGAATGGAAACAATTAGCAAGTTGTTGAATTATTCAGGGTCTGAGATCTGCTGGAGCTTCTCAAAGTGCACGTCCCTTTTATCGCGGCTTGACGTCAGTTAGTGAACAGAGAAAAGATGCAACCCAATATCTGGAAGTTGGCGCAGCGATAGCACTTCACCTACGTGACCCAGTAGTAGCAGCCTTTACCCTGGGAGCTTGTTTAATGGCTCATGCAGAACTCCAGCTTCTCAGACTCTTGGTTCTACTCTCTGGAAGGGCTTAGCAGCGCCCAGGTGTGGTTGGGCCCAGATCAGCATATCACAACACCTCTGGTCTTTGAATTGCAAAACCAGCTCTGTAGAAGTATAGGGAGCTGGAAACAGAAGGACTGCAGCTTTGGCTGCCATGGTGGAGTATGGCAGAGTACCTGGGCATCTGTTAAAAGGACCAGTAAAGATGGTTTAGATGGTTTAATACCTAAATAACATGTTCTGGCAAAAGTGTTATCTGTTTCTGTTTCTGCTGCTTTATTTTGTTGTTATATGTGTTCAGGTTCTAATTGTATTTTGTTGTTATATGTGTTCAGGTTCTGATTGTATTTTGTTGTTATGTGTGTTCAGGTTCTAATTTTAATGTGAGAAAAAACTGCACTCCTTTGTTTGCAGCAAGAGGAGAGAGGGCAAGTCATAAATTCCTTTAGTATTGGTGCCACAATCATCGACATTACACTTAATAAACCCAGGGTAATTACATGTAATAAACCCAGGGTAATTACACTTAATAAACCCCAGGTGATTAATGTAATAAACTCCGGGTGATTAATGTAATAAACCCCAAGTGCTTAATGTAATAAACCCCAGGTGCTTAATGTAATAAACCCCAGGTGATTACACTTAACCCTCTCACTGGACTCAGGAAGTAACCGTATAAATGCATCATCTTTTCAACTCAGTAGGTGTATTCCTTTGTCCTAATCACAGTGGTGGTTATACATGATGGTGGAGGGCTGGTTACAGGATGGTGCCTCCTAGGCTTGGGGGGGAGAGAGGTGGTGCGTGAACACGGAGAGCCGGTTGCTGGTGCCAGGCTTGGCACAGGGGGTGGAGCAGTGGGGATAACGTGAGCTAAACTGCCCTGTGTGGGGGAGGCTAGTTCATACACGCAGGCATGCTTGTACAGAGACAGGCCCTCAACACTGCATAAACATCACATGTTATATATGATTTTTTTTTTTATCCTTTTGGGTTTATGTAATTTCACTTAGTCACATATGCAGGGATCCAATGAGTGTGGAATGAATAACGAATGTAGGATGTTCTTAATCCTCTTGACAGTGTGTATGTTTTACTCACACACACTCCTACTGAGAAATGCAGCTTGTCTTAAAAAAGTGCATCCTGTCATAAAAAAGTGCACCCCAGTGTATCTTTGTCCTGCCTTGAAGAAAAACTTACACGATTTCTTATTTTGCAACATGTGAGCTTAAACACCTCTTATCTATTGCAATACGTTCGGGGGGGGGGTGAGGGAGTACATGAGGTTCTTCTAGACTTTTATGTTGCTGGCATGGTGTGAGGATCTGTGTGGAAGGGGCAGGGATTGGTGTGAGGATCTGTGTGGAAGGGGCAGGGATTGGTGTGAGGATCTGTGCGGAAGGGGCAGGGATTGGTGTGAGGATCTGTGCGGAAGGGGCAGGGATTGGTGTGAGGATCTGTGCGGAAGGGGCAGGGATTGGTGTGAGGATCTGTGCGGCATCATTCACTACAGTGTTGACGGGGAAGGCCTTGAGTTGAGCAGGGACCTCGCCCCAGAGGCAGGACACATTAATAACGCTGCCAGCTCAGTGTGATGTATGAAACCGACTACCACTCTCCCACACCACCATCTTCTAAACCATAGTGCATCTGATCTGACACCGTCAGTTCTGCTAGTGCATCTGATCTGACACCGTCAGTTCTGCTAGTGCGTCTGATCTGACACCGTCAGTTCTGGTGTCTGATCTGACACCGTCAGTTCTGCTAGTGCGTCTGATCTGACACCGTCAGTTCTGCTAGTGCGTCTGATCTGACACCGTCAGTTCTGGTGTCATCACTGACCTTCGGCTCGGTTCACTGATGAAAAGCAGCTGAAGTCACTTTGAGAAAAGGCTGCAGGAGAACAAAAAGGGCAAGACAATGTGAATGAGCACGTCGAGCACGGCATGATCACATTTATACAGGGTTCTGTATATTTCAGTACATTGTGTCACATTCTTACCATGTTGGCATTAGCTGGCTTTGGGGTAAGATGTATTGTTTGGGGGGGCGAGTGTAGTGTATTTAAACAGCATGTCTGAGTGGTTCTGAGTGGCTCCCACATGTCATCTAGCAAAGAAAGCTAATAAAAAGCTCCTTTTCATATGACTCCCTTCTGCTGAAAGGGTATGGCTTTCATATATGCAATATATGTCTAGACATAGCTACTTAACATTAAACTCCAAATGCATACTTTTGTACAAGATTGTCAAGATATTTGCCTACATACAAACACAGCACAAACATACAGCACATGGTCACATTACGAAGAAATGGGTATATTTGTCTACCTCCATCTGTTTGTTATGGTATTACTTCTGTCAGTGATGGTTTTCTTTAAAAATTATGTGAACTTATTACTATGAATAGAACTTTCTACTTTGAAAGGTTTACTGTGAAATATTTTTATTTATATACTATATTTACATTATTTACATTATATCTTAAACTCAATATTGCAGTGTGGTTCTTTAAAAAAAACGTAAAAACCTGCTATACACTAAAAACAGCTTTGTGTTTTCAGTTCCTATGGGTTTGATTTGTCCTGATTCACGAGTTGCATATTTTCCTGTCAGGCATGGAATAAAAAGAAAACAAAATGAACCAAAAGTTAATGTTTCAGGTGCTATAAATACCAGTAGCTTTTCTGCCCTTCTATTTTTAGAGTTTGCGCTGCCTTCCAGACATCAGCGTCACACAGTTTCCTCACTCAGGCGGTTGCAATCAGGTCTGAGATCAGTAAATACATTTACTCAGAACATCTTCACCATCTTAGCATCACAACTTCAGAAGATACCAAGTCTTCTGGTTCCATACAGTAATTCACGGCGTTACGGTACTTTGTGCTTCAACCACATCTGTACACCATACCCTCGCATCTTTCACTGTGTTGATGCTTTTAACAGCAGAGTGATAAACAGAAGAGTAAGAGAGGAAAGGAAATGCCTGTAGTTTCTTCATCGTTTACCCTTTACACACCCACACACATGTGACGTTGAACGCCACTTGCGTTCCATGGGCTATTTTTACATATCTGTGTGTGTTTAAGAACAGAGTGGGCATGGTTCTACTGATGACTCATGGACTGAGAGAGGGTGGTAACTCCTCTGCTTCAGTTCATTGAAAAGTCTTGACATGCTCAGTGCACCACCAAATACTTCTCTTTGTTTTTTCAAGCTTTATAAAAAGCATTAGATCAATCAGGTTTTTTTTTTTTTTTTAATAATTTTAATTTTTGAATGTTAGAACTAAGATTGTTAGTCTAAAATTGTTCTCTTTGTATCTTTTATAGATAACAAGGGGATCAGATCAACAGAACAGATCAGATCATCAGATCATATTAAAGAAGAGTGGGATTTAGATGAAACAAGGAGCCTTGTGAATAAGATGACCACGCCAAGAGGAAAATATATGGGCTAATAGGTATAGAGATACTTTGGACATTCAGATGTGGAGAACTCTCAAAAAAATGGAAACGGAGGACTTTTTTTTTTAGATGTCATTGTTAGTGAATCATCTGGCATGACTGTATACTTGAATGCAATTTAACAAACAGCACCTTGAAAAAACCAACTGAAATATAGAAAAAAATGGAGTCACGTGGAACAACTGCTGGCCAAAGATGCAGCAAGGAGCCACGTGAGAAAAATCTTTTACAAAGAAAGTGGGTCTCTGAGCCCTCTGCTGGTACAAAACGAAGCACTTGTGTTGAATCAGAAGGCAAAAGACATTTGCACCATGAAGGCCTGCAGGGTGCTGTCAGTGGGACAGGTATTGCAGCCTCTGGAAAGCTGCTTTTAAGTGGAACATCTCAGTCATCTCAAGAAAGTCAGTTCTTTCCCCGGTCTTATTCCTACCAGTTACCACATTCATACCCACAGCAACCAATGCAAAAGCCTTTCTTGACCGGTACAAAGCCACAGCCTGGCTTGGAGGCCCATGCTTGGCCTTTCCCAGGGCAACTGCAGTCCCTGCCACCTGATGATATGTTTCCGGTGCACTCCCGCTCTCATGGGGTCTTTCCCCGACAGAAGTCTCCAAGTTTACCCAGTGGTTTTGGCCAGTATTCCCAGTATTCCCAGTCAGGCTCTGAACAGCAAGAAGAGGGACATAAGAAGGAGCAGAAACCCAAGAAGCCAGGGAAGTACATTTGCCAATACTGTGGAAGGGCATGTGCTAAGCCCAGCGTGCTTAAAAAACACATCCGGTCCCATACAGGGGAGCGACCGTATCCCTGTGGTCCCTGCGGCTTTTCTTTCAAAACCAAGAGCAATTTATATAAGCATAGAAAGTCTCATGCACATGCTATTAAAGCAGGACTTGTTCCTTTCTCTGAACTGGCTGCTCGCACAGACACTGACCAGGTATGTTCACTTGGTGAAACAGAGGTGCATTCTGATGGAGAGCAAAGTACAGACACTGATGAAGAAACTGCTGAAGGGGCCATGTACCCAGAAAAGAGCAGCCCTGTACCCCAGATATCATTCGAATCTGACAAAAGCACAATGGAGAAGGGCAGAGAACCTGCATATGCAGATTCAGCAGAAGAGTTGGCCATGGCATCTATGAAAGTGCCTATCTTAATTGTCCCAAAACAGGGACATCCATCAACAGCCATAGAGTGTACTCAGTTCACAGAAATCAAAGGATCTCATATTGGAGGACATATGGTACGAGGAGATGAGTCACATACTATTAAACAGAGACTTGCGTTAAGACTGACTGAGAAAAAGGGACAGGACTCAGAGCAGTCTCTAAATCTGTTGAGTCCACACAGCAAAGGCAGTACTGATTCTGGTTATTTTTCCCGCTCAGAGAGTGCTGAGCAGCAAATTAGTCCACCTAACACCAACGCAAAATCATATGAGGAAATCATGTTTGGAAGAACTTGGTATTACAGACCAAACTCCAGATCTAGACAACCCATCACTGTGGAGATGGCTGCAACTGCCAGTCAAGACCCACACATTAAGTCTGGTGCCATGATAGAGTTGGACATGGGGAAGATATCAGAAGATCATATATTTTTCAGAGGAGGTTCTGCAGATTCCCAAATGGTTGCAGGGTGTGACCCCAAACAGTATCCTGGAGGCCCTTGCCAAAGCAGTACTGGTCTCCTGGAAGCTCCTTCAGAATCTGGGCCACTCATAAGGAGTAACTCAATGCCCACACCTTCCCCAACCAACCTGAATGTTCCACCAGGTCTAAGAGGGAGCCTCTCATTTGATGAAATGATGTCTCCAGATGACGTGTTTTATCCGGGAGCAGCTGGGCTCAGGAGACTGAGGAGACAGGGTGCTTTTGAGCATGGTGAATTTGAGAACTATGGGAAGATAGGTTCGGTCTCAACAATGAAACCAACTGACAGAGGACAATTGATGCCCGAGTTTAAAGGTTCAGGATCAGAGCTTGCTTGTCCTGAAATACGCACAGCATATGGACCCTACTGTACCAAGATCGGGATGTCAGAGATGACCACAAGAAAACGTCGTAAGGAAAAGAGCGTTGGTGATGAAGAGGATTGCCCTGGACAATATGATGATACTCGAAGTGGCTCTGTTGAGACACCTGGGGACTATGATGTAAAACATGGATGTCAAGATTCTTCAAGAGCAACTCCCACAGGGAAAGGATCTGTGTTCAGCTGTTACAGCCCATCAGAAAGTTTTGATAAAGGTACTGGTATGTGTCCAGAAGACGTTGTACTTGTTCAAGATGGAGACAGAAAGGCCGCTGGCAATGTGATATCTGTTATTCAACATACTAACTCACTTAGTAGACCAAGTTCCTTTGAGAAGTCTGAATCAATTGAACATCAATCATATCAGCCAGAAAAACCTACTGGTCAACTCTCTGAACAATCTGACACAGAAAACATCGACGACTTACAAAGTCCTGACTCTCTTCTTAGGTCCGAGAGCATGGAGCATCAGCAAAGTGACAGTGAATTAGCATCAATTTCACCCAGCCAGCAATATCATATTCCCCACAAACTAGTACGGCAACCTAACATTCAAGTGCCTGAAATCAGGGTAACAGAGGAACCTGATAAACCAGAAAAAGAACCAGAGGTGCCAGCTAAAGAACCAGAGAAACATGTGGAGGAATTCCAGTGGCCACAGAGGAGTGAGACTCTGTCCCAACTTCCAGCAGAAAAACTGCCCCCAAAGAAAAAACGTCTGCGGTTGGCAGACATGGAGCACTCGTCTGGAGAATCGAGTTTCGAATCTACGTGCACAAGCCTTTCAAGGAGCCCAAGTCAAGAGAGCAATCTGTCCCATAGTTCTAGTTTCTCAATGTCATTTGATAGAGAGGAGAGCATGAAATCAGTGTCACCAACTAAGCAAGATGACTTTAGTAAACAATCAGAGTTCTTAACCGTACCAGGGAGTGGTCATTCTCTGTCCATTCCAGGACATCACCACAAAGAGATGCGGCGTTCTTCATCAGAACAAGCACCTTGTGCTTTACCTACCGAGGTTCCAGAAATTCGTAGCAAGTCATTTGACTATGGAAGCCTTTCAACGTCTTCAAGACAAGGGGAGGTTTATGCCAGTGCTTCATCCATGAAAGAACGTAGACGTGGATACCTGGTTAGACAGGCGTCCTTAAGCGTCTATCCAGAAGCTGTGCTTCAAGAGCAAAGCTCAGAGTTGAACATCAAACAAGAGCATTCTGACCAACACAGTACCACTTCAGCTTGGCAAAGTTCCTCAGCTCTAACAGGTACATCCCACTCTGTATGCAACAGTGATTTAATAAGACCCAAAAGAGGTGCACACCCTGTTCTTGGATCACATCACTTGCTGCAACAGAGCATCAGCGAAGACAGCCAATCAGAAGACTTTTTGCAGAAGTCACCTAGATTACCAGGGCAACTTTCCTCAGACAGTGAGGCTTCAGTGCATGAGCACACAAGCCAGGATGTAATGCAGCATTCGTCACTTCAGAGCAGCTTGGCATCATCTGCATTTTTGCCATTTCAGTCAGTGTTCTGGCATCCTGAATCAACACAGCTACCCAAACAGCATCCGGCTTTACAAACAAACCAGCTGCAGAAACCACATATCAGACAGCAGCCAAATGTACAGCCTGTGCTTCAAAAATCACATCACCCTCTTCATCAGATCCAGGGACAAACTGATTCAAAGAGTGATGGGCCAGGTATCAATTATCCGTATCTTTCAAGAGCTTCTACACAGAATATCGGCACATCAAAGGTGCTCACCACAAGCTCAGTTTTCTTACAACAAGTTCAGCCAGTTTTTGCCACTCAGACTGCAGTTTCTCAGCCATCACTCCCTGGAATGGTTGTCCCTGTTAGGATACAAACCAATGTGCCATCGTATGGTAGTGTTATGTACACAAGTGTTTCACAAGTTCTTGCGACTCATGCCCAGAGCACTACATCTATAAGGCTAATATGCTCAGACAATACACCTACTAGTTCACTTACAGGAATGTCTGCAAAACACCCAACAGGGTTCAGTTTATCCAAGATATTAGGTCATCAAGAAGGATCTTTCCAATATCCTCTTTGGAAAATTCCAGAACCATTACCTGGAAGACTGAATACAGGCATTCCTCTGTCTTTGACATCAGGAACCATCTCAACAACAGATGCCTCCTCTAGTATCGGAGGGAGTAAGAGAATGCTGTCTCCAGCCAGTAGCCTTGAGCTGTTTATCGAAACCAAACAACAGAAACGGGTCAAGGAGGAAAAGATGTATGGCCAAATAGTGAAGGAGCTTAGTGCAGTTGAGCTGAGTAACTCAAGTGCACCAAAAGATAGTGACACATCACCACAGTCTGATCTTTTAAAAAGGGATGATTCAGCAGATGATCAAGACAGGATGTCCTCGTCCCCACCTGCAAATTTTCCATCATCAAAGTTCTCTGTACGTCCCTCTGCATCTCATTTACCGGATGTGCCACCTGTAGACAGCTTTACCCCTCCTCTACAAATTGTCACCAACACTTGCAAAAGAACAGAGTCCCCAGAGGAACTTGATATAGATGATTCAACTCCAGAGGCCAGTTCAAGCCCACAGTCAATGGTCTCCTCAGGTGATACTCAAGAAGAGCTAAAACAGACCATGGGCAGTAAGATCCCTGTAAACATGTTGGTGCAACTTGCTGCCAGTCAGGGTGGTGGTGTGGTTGGGAACACTCTCCTGCTCACTGACTTGGCAGATGTTCATCAATTCTTTCAGTTCCCAAGTCTTCGTACAACAACAAGTGTCAGCTGGTGCTTCCTAAATTACACAAAGCCAAACTATGCTCAGACAACTCCCATAACCTCTGTTTATGGCTCTTGGTGTGTCAGCTCCTACAACCCAAACCCACTCAGCCTTAGCACCCGGGCTACTCTGGCACTGCTTCGATCCAAACAGAGGAGGAACACTGAAATGTACACAATGGCTGCTATGCATCGACCAGGGACTGGAAAACTTGTGTCATCTGTTTTGTGGAAGCAGAAGTTTGAGCAGGTAATAAAAATAATTCACAAACCTTTAGCAAATCCAATTCAAAGGCAATGCAAGATATAACTAATGACTAAGATCCCATTTATTAATGAGTATGAATATTTATTAAAACCCAAATTAATATTTATTAGTTCTGCTCAACTAGAGTTTATCTAGTTCATTTATCTTAGAATTTATGTCTATTTCACTTATGTTCTTTCATGTTTACAATTTGGACATCACCATATATTTCCTTTATGAAATTATTTTAGATTAAACCAGAACTCATGCAGCTGGACGTTGGCAAGTTTGGGAAGAAAATGAAAGGGGTAAACTCACGGGAAAGAGCCAAAGAGGACCACAGCGACAAGGAAGCTTCCTCAAAGCAGGCCGAACCTACTCGCATTAAAATCTTTGAAGGAGGGTATGTGAAGATACATGTATATTCTCTATTGGCTTCAGTTTGATTCCCATGTTTGAAGTCCCATGTATAATGTTGTGGTGATACACATATAACATAGGGATAATGATCCAATATAACATACTATACACAATACGTTTAACATATGGTGTTTTACGCAGTTTGATTTTGAACCCCAAAAAAAATGTTAAAAATGGACTCTAAACTGTCACTTTATAAATATTTTGTCCTTGCATTTCAGTTGAAATGTCAATAAGCTCCTAATGTTCGTTTATGTCATTTGAATAACAATTAACAACCTGTACATTTTCAGCAATTACTCGAATTTGTGACCTCATTGCTAATGGCGTAGCATGTTAATCTCATACAATAGAAAAATAGGCACAGCTGTGTAAATATTTTCCTTCAAAAATATATGTTGCAAAAAATTTACTCCAATAACATCCAGTGATGTTAAGTTCAGACTCATTTTCTCTTCAGGTACAAGTCTAACGAGGACTACGTGTACGTGCGGGGCCGAGGGCGGGGGAAGTACATCTGCGAGGAGTGTGGGATCCGCTGCAAGAAGCCAAGCATGCTGAAGAAACACATCCGCACGCACACCGACGTCAGGCCATATGTCTGCAAGTTCTGCAACTTTGCTTTTAAAACAAAAGGTGGCTTAACCCTTCTGTCTTCAGTAACTACATACATACTAACGTCCACCTACCGGGTCAAAAAATAAACATGATAGTTTGAAGAAAGATGAGAATCTGTGTTTAAGTTAGAAATACACATTTTATGTGTTTACTGTGGAAAAAGCGAAGTGAACTTTTGGTACTACTAAGTGATAAACTGAGGAGCCAGACGTCTCTGTGCTTAGTTCAAGACAAGCCTTTAAAACTCTTCAACTCTGGTTTCAGGAAACCTAACAAAACACATGAAGTCAAAAGCCCACATGAAGAAGTGCTTGGAACTAGGGGTATCTGTAACATCTGTGGACGACGCAGAGGAAGCTGGTATGAATCACACTCTGAGCACATTAGGTGGAGAGAAGCCAGTAATGTAATAATGCTTGGGTCCTGTGTATGGATCTGGTGTGACACTATTAGCTAAACTAAAAAGAGGAGCATAGCCTCTAGCAGGTTTCTTACAAAACGTCCAGATTAAAATCAACAAAAAAGATCTTCCGGTTTGGAAGATCTACTGTCTACAAAGATGGTAGAAAAGTAAACTAGTGACCACTTTAGTTCAGTTAACTGTACAAGTTAAAATAAGGGCCGTACATAATTACACACCATTATTTTGTCTAAAGGCATGCATCATCATTATTATTAATTAAGATGTTATTTTTGTCCAAGGGCAAAAGAAATAAAAAAAATATATTTTTTACAGACACTGCTGAGGAGGTCCAAATGGATCCTGGGAAGACTGGCATTTTAGGAACAATGGCAGAACACCAGTTTTCCGATGCTGATGATTCGGATGGAGCTGAAGAAGACTGTGATGAGGTCGATGAGGATGAAGATGATGATGAGGATTATGATGGTGATTCAACACCAAAGACTCGCTCTCGAAGCACAAGCCCACAGCCCTACGTCATCCCCTCACACTCTGTCACTGCAGCTGCTGCATCACAGGAGTGTCCTGCTGAGGTCCTGGGCACAGGCTCCATGCCCAAGCAGCCCTTCATCAGCTCTTACGGCAGTCTGCCCAGCATTCAGATCACCACACTCCCGGGGCCTGGTGGGAGGCCTGGAGAGTCCCAGATGGCAGAATACCAGAAACTGCTGCAGGGTGCTCTAGGTGAAGACTACAAAAACAGACTGGAAGTGCCTAACTCCATGGACGAAGATCTTGGCTTATCTCCAGAACACAGCTCATCCTCCTTTGATTTTTCCCCCTCTCGTCTGTCCTCACCAAGCTGTGACTCCTCACCCTTTCGAGAGCCCTCACCCACCTGCAAGAGATACTTGTCTCCAAGACGGGACATCTCACCGCGGAGTCGTTTGTCACCAAGACGAGAGGCATCTCCTCTGAGGCATCTTTCCCCAAGGAGAGAGGTCTATCGAAGAGATCTGTCCCCAAGAGGCCACCTTTCACCCATCTCCCACATAGGTCGGCCAACGTCTCCAGGAAGGGACCTTGCTAGCAGACGTGAACTGTCTCCCCGGGGCCGTTACAAGGGCATAAACAGACCGGTATCCCCCAGAAGGGCACACCACAGCGGTCCTTGGACACTCAACCAGCATCCATCTGGAGATGTAGCTGCATCAGATCAGAAGGGCAGGAGCCATACATTAACAGAGATGGTAAGTTTTCTTTATTTGTAATCAGCTCAGCACATTATAATACATGCAGTGTCCTACCACTTGCTATGAGCCAAACAGCAGGAAAACTTAGTATACTTCAGTTTTGGATTTTACTTAATGAGAAAGAGTGATAGTCTAGAAGCTAATGATTTTTTGTAAAACCTTGTTACATTCAGAAATGTATGTGTCTGTAAATGCATAAGTGCTGTTACTGTTTTTGCCATTTTAGTATAGAAGGGAATGTTCCGTTTATACTCTGGTTGGTTACAAACCCTTGGGGGAAAAAGCAAAGACACTACACATTAGTTCATTATTTCAGAGACACTACACATTAGTTCATTATTTCAAAGACACTACACATTAGTTCATTATTTCAAAGACACTACACATTCATCATTAGTTCATCATTAGTTCATCATTAATTTATTTGTATAGGTCAGACCACTGATCTTTCACTGATTATTATGAGGGTTAGAGGGGTACTAGAGTTAGGGTTATGAGGGTTAGAGTTTGCATTTTTAAACAGTTTTCAGGACAATATGCCAACATACATTTATTAATTGAGATTTATTACTATCAGTATTTCTTTATATTCATGCATGCAGATTTAATCTTGGTGTTATATTTGAGTCTGTGTAGAGCTCTTTAAAATAGCTTCCTATTTTCAAAGCTAGTTTTAAATGGCCTATTTATCATGACGTAATACGTGATGTAATAGATGATGTAATAGACCCCCCACAACATAAAAATGAAGAATCTTGTACATCACAGGAGCAAATTCAATGAAGCATGCTTCTGATCAAACACCAATAACATGTTAGGACATCTAATAAGTCTGGGAGTACATGTATTGGTATACTTCAAGAGTGTGTGGAAAAGTTTGAAATTATTTGGACATATAATGTTTATTTCATTAATGTAACCTTTTAGGGTCAGAGGAAGAGTCATCACCAAGGAGACATTCACCCTGCTGAAGCTTCCTGTTCCCAGCAGGTTCTGTTCAGCCATCTCCCCCTGCACTCTCAGCAGCAAGTACGCACTCCGTTTCCCATGATCCCAATCGGTGGCATCCAAATGGTGCACTCTGTCACAGGCCTGGTCCACCCCACCCACCTCCCCCTCCAGAACAGCCCTTCTGAAGAGTCCAGCAAAAGTGAGGCGTCCCTCTGCCCAGAGGAGCGCAGACCTTGTGGAGGCAGCCAGGGTGAAGAGGTGTCATGTCATCTTCAGGATGAGACCACGCCCCCCAACGCTGCATCCCTCGCACGCTCACCACCTTCTGAGCAGCACGGAGAAGATGGCCGAGACGAGTGCGACCAAGAGAGCAAGCGACAAGACGAGAGCATCCAGACGTGCATGAAAGCCATCGCGTCTTTGTGCATCGCTACAGAGGAGTCGCGAGAGCAGTTAGCTGATCCACTGGAGCAGATCCATCAGCACACACTGTCTCACTCGCCCCACACCCAGATCCATCAGCACACACCGTCTCACTCTCCTCCCACCCAGCTAGACCGTCTGCCGGGCAGGATTCAGCACTTTAATAGCCCAGACATCGGACTTCCTCTGCTGTCCAGCACAGACAGTGGTGTGTCTGCCACACCAAAGACTGGCCACCCTTCGCTTCCCAGCACAGAGGCTGCAGGGAGATCACCTGGCCAGCAGGGCCATGGAGAGATGCTTGCCAGCACAAACACAGGCAAGGAGGCTTCCACGGAAAACACGGACAACAGGTGAACAACGTCAGCAGTGAGGCCAGCAAATTACACTGATACACAATGTTTGCACACACACACACACACACACACACACACACACGCAGTCTAAACGTACTAGATTTTCAGTGGTTTTATTGTACAGTGTAGCATGCCTTTTATAACCTGGTTTGCTATTTCAATTACGATTATAACTTTCTTATTTAAATTTTCAGAGAATATACATATATGTTTAACTTATACCTGTATATGAGCCTGACCAAAATCGCTTATGGACTCTGATTGGTACTTTTAAATGTACAGATGTGTGTGTGCCTTTTCTTTGCGCTTATATTCTTATAAGCACATGAAACAGGAAGATGTGTAAATACATCACGTTTTGTGTATCGGCTTTGTATTAAATGCAATTTACCGTTTTTTTTTGGATACTTGAGTCTGAATGATGTGAAGTATCAATATCTGTAAGGGTGCACTAAAACATATTTTTATATGAGTGAAATTAAATTGCTCTTTGTGTACAGCAGTAATTCTATAATTCTATTTATTGTATCATGTTTCATAAATTGTACATTGTTTTCTTAATGTGGTGGTGGAAAAGCCTTTTCTATGTCAGCATGGGTTTTGCTATTGTATAATTAGAGCAGAAATATGTAAACTGTAAAATTGCTTTATATTAGAAATATGTTATCATATACTTCTAAGTAAACTAATTTTACTTGGAAATATACACATAAATTAAGTAAACATATAAGTTTATACTCGATCTAGTATACATAGAGAA
>JAOYMR010000017.1:28302515-28317520 GCA_025802075.1 Tenebrosternarchus preto | reverse complement strand
CCAACCGTAACCCTAACCTAACCCTAACCAACCGTAACCCTAACCCTAACCAACCGTAACCCTAACCCTAACCTAACCCTAACCCTAACCCAGACTGAACAAATCTGTTTTTGAAAAAACACACTTAATCCAAACCTTCACATATAAAGATTTCAAATCTAAAATTCAGAAGGAATGCCCCCATCTAGAGAGAATCCCCCTCTCCCTCAGAGGGAATCCTAAGACCCGTCCTGCTCGAGAGTGATTCCCCCCACCCATTCCCATCCAATGGGAGAGATTCCCCCCACCCACTCCCATCCAATGGGAGTGCCCCCATAGTTTTGTATGTAACAGATGGGACACAGGCCATCACAACACTTTCGCACACTTCTGTAGACTTCTAATAACTGAAATGTTTAATGTGGTAAAAGAAATAAACACTTACTCAAAGGCAATATAAGGAATAAACACTTACTCAAAGGCAATATAAGTCAGTATAGTCACTGCTGTAAGGATGGCCGATATACCACAGCCAATATACGTAATGAAGGTCAGAATCTTGGAGTTTTTCTCATCGATCTGAGCTGCAGCTCCAGAAATATCCTACAGAGAAGAAAACCACAGATCATTTCTGAAACCATCACTGAGTACTGGGAGGCAGTGGATTCCACCCCAGTTCTCCTAAACTCTGGGGATGCATCTAAGAAACCTGAACCAGATCCACAAGGACTAGAGTGAGATACATATCTTAGCTCAGCTGGGAAGTTTGAACACAACATGTGAAAATGTGGACTGGTTCAGTATCCTAGAAGAATGAACTTTGCAAACCAAGGTTTACTGATAATACACACACACATCATACAGTTGAAGGAAATTATGATAGTCTTAATTGACATAATTGCTGATTAATAAGCATGTGCATTATTTATGGTTCTATAAATGATATAACTTCTATATAATGATATAATTTCTAAGATGAAAAATGTTTGCTCTGTCAGCAAACACCCCAGTTTATGAGAATATTACATAAGAAGATACATCTCACCATGAGAACCCCAAAGTGTGTTAGATGGTTACACAGGCAGACTGTTCTGTTGTTGTTGGACTCAGGATCAACCTTACAACCCTCGCTGTTCCATCCTCCAGTGCCATCTGTTGGACACACGACAGAATTACACCCTTCCTGATTAGTGATATGTGTGCCAGTCTATAATCAACACCACACATAGCAAACAGAGGTTCCATTTAGATCACGTCACAAAAACAACTGTTTAGCAGATATTTAGCGGGACTTACTCTTGATGGTGAAATCCCAAAATACACACAACGGTTTTGGATTCCACTGAAAGAAAATTAGAAAGGTTCATTTCTTTACTGATTGCTTTGCTGAACTTACTCAATTGGATTTATTTATGAGGAAGTTGGCCAGATGATTTGTTTCTGGAAAATAATATATTATTCACCAGAACAAGAATCTTAATTCACTTAATTCATTCCTTTTTATAGAAATAATGAGAACCAGAGTAATTGTAAAAATGACAAAAATAACTGATTTTTCCATTTTAATCACAGTGAGAACCTCCAGGAACCTTCATTCTGGATAACAAAGAAACACTGCAGTCTCCTGACTCAGAAGGTCACAGTGCATGAATACCTGATACTGCAGATGGGAGATCTCTATGCGCACAGGGTCTCTCAGGTTACTGATGGAGAAGTTTCCCACACTGCTGGCCACTACATAACTGTTCAAGGACAGACCATTGTTCTCCTGTTCCTGGAAGGGGTCATTAAACAATGTGGGTTTTCATACTAGGTTGTGCTTTAGGGCAACACAGTGTGACTTCAAAAACAGAAATGTAAAGAATTTCAAAGAGGAGTTAAAAGCCACAAGCAGAGGTTTACGAAATGGACTTTATTTAGACCAAACTACCAAAAGAATCTGGTTGAATTTCAAAGACTGTGGTCTGTTAGTGGATTTCAAAGTGGATTTCAAAGACTGTGGTCTGTTTATATATGTTTCTAAAGATGTTATGGTGTTTACAAATAACATATAGAACTTTTTTATAACTTCATGTAGCTGTTTATGTTGTTGTTTTTATTCAGAGAGAACAGTATCAGTGTTATTTTCTGGCTGTATGAGACCATGAATTACGATCTTGACATCTTTTCAGTGTGTAGGGTTAGGCATATGATGTCATGGTTCACACATGACTGAAGGCGTATGATGTCATGGTTCACACATAACCGAAGGCATATGATGCGTATGATGTCAGCTGGCAGGGGCAGTAGTAGCTCTCTGGTTAAGGCACTTGACTAGTAATCAGAAGGTTGTTGGTTCAAACCCCACCTCTGCTAAGTTGTCACTGTTGGGGCCCCTGAGCAAAAGCCCTTAACCCTCAACTGCTCAAGATGTATTCAGTCACAATTGTAAGTTGCTTTGGATAAAAGTGTCAGCCAAACAATGTAAATGTCAGGGTTCACACATAACTGAAGGTGTATGATGTCAGGGTTCACACATAACTCAAGGTGTATGATGTCAGGGTTCACACATAACAGACAATGTCTGTATCTGTAAGATGTGTAATACGGTCCAAAAATATGAGAAGGGCATCACACTTTGGTTAGGTATTAATAAACTATTAATAGACGAATGAGTGTTTGACAGAGGACTACATATTGAATATCAATAAACAGCATTTTTCACTTGACAGCAATAATTTTATTTGAACCCTCTTTATTTGAAGTATTAACTCTGGGTGTTAGTGTTTTCAAACAAGGGGTAATTTCACCCAGAGTTCTATTGCCTTACCATTAATGATCCAAAGCGCTGTAGACAAAAACATCAGCAAGTCAACACTCAATATATCATTAAAGCCAAATATCCATGACTCCCTGGATAAACGTACACAAGCAAGAGACGCAGGACAGTAAAGGCCTGGGTGGGTGCTCACCTGAAATAAACCCGTCCTGCTGAAGAACATGAAGTTAATTCTGGAGACAGTGTCCACATCACTGTTGCTCAGATTATATAGCAATGTGGCAGGCAGCTTGACAGAAGCCAGAGGATTCTGGATCTCCGACTCAAAGTTAATCTGAGGAGAGAAGGAGAACAGGGAGACATTACAGCCACCGTCAGCATCTTATACTGAAGTTCTCCTGAAGTTTCTACACGCCTGGACCTCTTGGGTAGCTCCAGCACATCGCTGTGCAAACACTTTTTCCAACTTGAGCAAACTGTGTGCACAGATGTTTGAACACGATGGCACTACACAGGACTTGAATGAAACACGACTGGAAGGGTTAATGAAACATGACTGGAAGGTTAATGAAGGCTTAATTAAGGTTAATGAAGGGTTAATGAGGGTTATTGAAGGGTTAATAAAAGTTATTAAAGGGTTAATGAAGGGTTAATAAAGGTTATTGAAGGGTTCATGAAGGGTTAATGAAAGTTAAGGAATGTTAATGAAGGTTAATGAAGAGATAATGAAGGTCCTGCTTGTCATGTAATGTAAAATCAAGAACCGTAACAAACTACAGTAACAAAAAATCATATAATCTATTTTTTAACACAACACAAGCTGCTATTTCTCCTAAATCACAGATACAGTGCTGGGGGAGGTTTCCCAGGAAAACCCAGGGATGTTCCTGTATCTAAGGACACCAGCTTGCATTTGGCCAAACATGTAAAGAAGCATCATTAAGGACGTGGAAAGTCATGTTCAGGTCAATGTGCACAAGACATGAATACACGAAAGCATCCAGAGAAGTTAACACACTACTTAAATACCCTTCTGCCCACCAGCATGACAAACTGAGAAGACACAGAGACAGAGACCTGGCACAGACACAGAGACAGAGACCTGGCACAGACACAGAGACAGGCACCTGTGGATCAGTGCTGTTGGCTGGAAGGTAGGCGCTGAATGTGGTTCCGTTAAAGTCACTGGCGTTGAGAGTAGAGATCCCTACAGCCAGGTTCTTGGAGGTAATGGTCAAGGATGGACCATCAAACTCAATCTTCTGCACCAGTTCATCCATGGTTTTCAAGGCACTAAAAGAACAGGTAATATTTCAGAGCATGAAACACTGCAGGCAAAACAAAAGGCTCAGTCTGGATTATGCAGCTGAGGACATTCTCTTCTCCAGGCTTTTCACTGTCAGCCATGTTGTAGTGTTTTATATCTTTAATATGGATTTAATCTCTTTTGTGAATAATGAACAGAGCAACCACTGCTAGGGTCAAGGTTAGGGTTGTGTGTTAGGGTCAGGATCAGGGTTAGGGTTAGGGTTAAGTGTTAGAGTTAGGGTTAGGGTCAGGGTCAGGGTTAAGTGTTAGAGTTAGGGTTAGGGTTAGGGTCAGGGTTAAGTGCTACAGTTAGGGTTAGGGTTAGGGTCAGGGTTAAGTGTTACAGTTAGGGTTAGGGTTAGGGTCAGGGTTAAGTGTTAGGGTCAGGTTTAGGTTAATGTGTGTTTTTGACAGCTACATGCGACTGTCAGAGAAAGCACCTACGTTCCTGAGGCAGCCAGCTGAGCAGAGTCCGAGCTGATCATCACATTGGAGATGATGGTGACCACACTGGAGGCCAAAGTGGCATTAATTCGGGCCACATTCACCAACTTTTTCACCATGGTAACGACCTGTGACACCTCCACAGTTGAAAGCTCATTGTTTGTAATATCAACAAGTTGAACAGCCACCTCTGCAGCATTCTCTGTTTTCAAATGAGAATCAAACAAAGGTCAAACTGAAGGTGTCTTACCTACGATTATTTTAATAGAAGAAATGATCAGCTTAGTTTATTTCAAAATTGTAAAAATAAAGCCTACCGTGTGATACTTCAATGTCTTCAATGCCTTTGCAGTTGTTAAGATCTGGAAGATCCCAAAATGATGTGTAGTTTTCTGCGCTGATCATGCTGAGAAGAAAAAACATTCTGATTTAAAGTGTTCTGGGTGCAATAAAGTATAACAAGACTGGGTAACTATAATAACAGAGACGAGACAGTGTAACTGTAGCAACAGAGTGAGGAGCTGATGACTCACACAAATAAAGGTTCCTGCTCAAGGTGTTGATTAGCACATAAGCACTGATCTTCTGACAGAGAGACAGAGGCATGACAGCAGGGGTCCGGCTGAATACTCACCACGTTCTAGACGCATTCTGCTCTTTGTAAGGGAAACAGGGGAGGTAGTGGGTAACTGACGGTCTGCTCTCTGGCCATTTATAGTGGAACGGATTCTCCTCCGCCTGACAGTTTTCTGCAGAATAAAGAATAAAGCACTAAAAATGTGCAGAAATGCCTGCTAAGAGAATGAGTGTGAGTGTGTTTCTGTTGTCTGTGGTGATGGTGTAGTGTGAGTGTGTTTCTGTTGTCTGTGGTGATGGTGTAGTGTGAGTGTAGTTTCTGTTGTTTATGGTGATGGTGTAGTTTGGATGCTGTCAGAGTTTTGTAGTGCATTGATGTATGGGACCTGCAAGACACTGTCATATCAGTTCAGATCAAGTTCGTCTCTGTGTTTAGTTTCACCTGTTGCTGTTATGCCGTTAACCAAAGGTTTTGTCTATTAATCAAAGCCTTCCAGAACCTGAGAAATTCTCGACTACCTCAGCACAGTCACATTAAAACAATTACAAAAAACAATCATACTTAAAAACATTTACACAAATCATTGCCTTAAATCTGCTCTATGGGACATTATTCTGTATCTTAAGTTCATTGTTCCAGATTGTGCCAGATTGTTCCAGAATGTCCCAGACAGAAGGTGCTGAAAAGATAAAAGCTGGTCTTTCCCAGCCTTTTTTTTTTTGGTCTTTCAGTTTGGACCTTGGGAATAACAAACCACAACACACTGAGAGAACACAGATTGTATCTACAACATCCCTGCTGTTCTTATTCAGGTGTAGCTCTCTCAGGCCATGCAGCACACACACACAGCACACACACAGCATACATACAGCAAACACAGCACACACAGCAGCTGTGAATCGCTATGGAGACAAACGCCTGACAAGTGAATGTAAATGTCTCCTGTTAGAACAAGAGCATGTGAAATTATTTACATCTCTCAGAGTATATTTATACCATTACTGTGTTAAATTGATTTGAGTTTATTCCACATTTTTTGTTTAACTGAATTTCCTACATGGCTGTCAATATTAATAAAATGTATGTGATCTGAATTTTGACAAGCTCACAAATTCTGACATAACCCTAGTAACCCCAGCCCTAATTACAATAATCACAACAGGAACATTTTGTAGTTTGGCTGAGGCCCATTTCTAAAGCTGTATTTTATCATAAGTCATGTAAACATGGTTACCGATGGCTTCTACAACAACGTCATGCAGCAGGAGGCCACCAACAGAAGAACTGCTCAGTTTCTTCTCGATGTCCGTGTCCACCAGGCTCTTCCCCGTTGTGTTTATATACATCAGCAAGGCTTTACACGTGTATCTACAGAAATACCACCACCACAGCAGGGGTGTTTCAAATTCCCTTATCACATACCGATAAAACATATTTATTACCCCAAACGTCCATTATGAGCAATTAACAATAACAAAGGAACAGCCAACAGCAGCTGGAAACATTGTGTTTTACCTTCTGCTTGGTGCAGCGGAGGGGTCTGTGTGAACACTGGACATAAGACAGAATCTCATGAGGACATCAGTGATAACCACAAGGCTCAGAAATACCCAATCACCACGTCAGCAAATGTGACTTACCTAACATTATAAATGTGACTTACCTAACATTATAAATGTGACTTACCTAACATTATAAATGTGACTTACCTAACATTATAAATGTGACTTACCTAACATTATAAACATAAACAGTGTAGTTCCAGTCCTGAAATGTTTCATTGAACTGCAGAAAAAAAAGTAATATACATAAAACTCTGGCTTTGCCATCCATCAACAGTACAGTGAGATACCAGAATTTTCATGAAGATTGTCGGCAATTTGCATAACATGCTCTATGATTAAGAATATCAGTTCAAAAGATCTGACATCAACTTCTAAATGGAGACTTTCATCAACCATTATCCTGAAAAGGTGATGCAGGTACTTATGAAAAAAGACATAACACCAGTGCACAAATGAGTACATCTACATCTAAATCTATGTGTGTGCATTGAATGGCTGGCTGTATGCAGTGTGTGTGTGTGTGTGTGTGTGTGTTGAAGTTAACCACTGTATACAGTCTTACCCATTGCGTCATGGTGTCATCTGTGAAATCCTCTCCATCCAGGACTGAGAGCGAGATCCTGTAGAAAGTAGCTTCTGTAAGTGAAATGTACAGGTGTGATGAGTGAGGGGACCAGATGCTGGTAATGTGCTGCTTTTGAGCTGTTTGAGAATTTGTAGCATAGCAGTAGTGCCACAATGATACAGTACTAATAAAATGGACTAAAGCATAATGTAACAGTTTTGATGCAAATAATTTACTCTGTTGTATAGAAATGTTAAAGTCATTTGTTCTTAAAGTATCTTGTAAATGTTAGAGTTAGGTCTACTGCTATGCTCCACAGCCATCACTAGATGGCGCTCATGTATCTTATGTTAGTGCAGAACTACTGAACAGTGCATCTCTACTCCATGCCAAGACCTTCTTAGGAGACAGAAAAGAAGCTGTATTTATAACAAAGCAGAATGCCCAGAGACATTGTTCTGATTCGTCACACAATCATTTCTTTCTGCTGTCCTAACCCACCCCCTCCATATCCTTTAGATTGTCTGAATTTTTGTCTCCTAAGAAAGAGAAATAATTTTTCAAAATAATTAGGCAAAAATCATAAGGAATCACTGTAACCTACTTCTGTGAAAGTAGCAGGAAGTATTAGAACTAAAAGTCAAAGATTTGTATGAAAACTAATCTTAATATCTTCCACCAAATCACACAGAATCAAATCAGTCCCCTTATATGTGGACAGGAGGACACACTAATTATTTTGATTATTTTCCCCTTAAAAATCATTTTGTGGTCATTATTTTACCAAGCAAAGACTTGTCTAAGAAGAATCTACATCTCCTTCTAAGGTCTACATTGCGTTTGGAAAACATACTGTTCCCAGCTGAACGTCCACACAGACATGTAATTGGAAAGAGATCTTTACATGGGAACGGGGAGGTTGTGGTGGCCCCATGGAACGTGCTGTGTTCTGGGGAGGTTGTGGTGGCCCCATGGAACGTGCTGTGTTCTGGGGAGGTTGTGGTGGCCCCATGGAACAGGCTGTGTTCTGGGGAGGTTGTGGTGGCCCCATGGAACGGGCTGTGTTCTGGGGAGGCTGTGGTGGCCCCATGGGTGGCGCCAGTGGGTCCAGTGCCTGCCGTCTTCAGCAGGGGGGCCAGAGGGAACGTGGCATTTGTGGGGACAAAGGCCTGGTGGTCACTGGCTGGGGGAGACGGATCTGTTTCTCTATCTGTGGTGGCGGGTTGGACAAAAAGCCCATTGTGACTTGGGCTGGAGAGCTTTGCTGATTCATTGTTGGACCAAAATGGCCACTCTGTTGTTAGGGACTGGGTGTATTCTGTTTCCAGAAGGTTCTTACTGTGGTTGCGTGGAACTGTAGTGTCCACCAGATAGCTGGTTGGCTCAAGGTTATAAGCACCTGCTTCTAACCCTGAAGACCATGACTGTTTACTGTGGGAGGTGGATAAATGATAAAATCCACTGTTTGGTTGCTCATATCCTGTGTCTGATGGATGGTCTACACCTACAGTCAAGGTTGATGATATTCTAGAGGGGGTGGGGCTTGTGATGGGTGAGCTATTTCCCTCATGACCCTTTAGGGTCACTGCTGTATCAGGGACAGACAGCTGAGCTGCATGTGTGATCACACTGGATGAGCCAGCATGTGTGATCACACTGGAGAAGCCAGCACTCCTTGTGCTCGGCAGGTCAGATTTGAAGGTAGTGACTGGGATGGTTTGTGCTTGCCCTGTAGCAGTCATGGCTGTGTTCATGGGGAGATCTGTTCTGCTGGAGTGTGTGTGTTTTGCAGCAGCTGTAGTGTGCATGATACTTGACGGTGTGTTTTTGGTATTATCTGATACAGACGAAGCTTTCTGGGAGTCCAGAAACGCAGAGGGCAGTGGTGGAAGAAAGGCCATGGAAGAGCCTAAGGAAAACCACGCTCCAACTTCCTCTCCAGCAAAGTTCCACGTTTCAGCATTGCCCTGCCACTGAGTGGCCTGTGAGGCATCTAGCCAAACCACCACAGATGGCGTCAAGCTGGAGTCAGAAACGCTAGCAGAGCGTGTGCTAAACATGGGGAATCCATCTGTCTTCTCTGCTATCATGTGTGAGTGTGAATTAAGAGGTGGGGACAGAGATCCAGCCCACGTGTCTGACAGGGCGGCTGCTACAGTGTGTGGTGACTCCAGACGGCCGCTGACAGAAATATGAGGTGCATGTGACAGGGCACTAGGGTCTCCTTCAGAACAGTTATTATTATTTTTATCCTTTTGCCTGTTTAATCCCCTGGATGGAGCTTCAAACAATCTGTTTACATGCGATGGCTCTAGAACGTGAAGTGAATCTAATGTAGACAGACTGACTACTGAAGATTGAAGACTACTGACTACTGAAGATGTAGCAGTCACAGCCTCTCTGCTCAGGTATGCAGGAGTAATCAAATGGCTCACATCGTTGTGTGACTTTTGCGTGGGGATAAAGTGATTCTTTGATGGAGGTACAACCAGGTCACTGATGTCTCTGACAGCTGATGCAAGGCCACTTTCAGCAGAGTCGACAGTCAGAACCAAGGAAACATTAGCAGTTGATGATGGAGTCCACAGCCTGGGTCTGCCGCTCTGCGTCAGCGAGGAGTCTCTTTGAACCTCGGCGGTAGACATCAGGCCAGCATAACTCAGCGTCTTGATCAGAGCAGGACTGTGTGCTGGACCCGTAAGCATCCCTGCTTTAGTGCTGAAAGACGGACGCAGAGAGGGAGTAAGATGTACCTCTGCTCTGAGGGGAAGGGTGCTTTGTGGAGGTGAATAACTCACAGCCTGCGGTTCTGTGAACAAAGTCGTTTGGTAATGGAGATACTGTAGGGAAGCAGCCCTAGAGGAAGCAATGGCTGGTTCTGTTAGATTACAGCCCATTTCTACTGCAGCTGTCCTGCCATACGGGGCCTGCACACTCCCAGTCTGACTGGGGGCAGGCGCTGTGGGTTTTATCTGAGGAGATATCAATCCACTGGACTCTCTCTGATGGCCCTCTGTGGCTGCAGATGTGTGCTGGGGACCTGCTGGACAGGGAAGACCCTGGTTCACAGTGATCATTGATCCTGGGTACATAAGGTAGGATGGTGAAGGCACAGAGCGAGTCGGCGGGCTGATCGTCTGTCCAATCAGAAGGCTGAGTCCAGGCCGACTTATTTGCATGACGTTTCCTGTTGAAGATGACGCTGGGGGGCCAAGCACACCACTGCTCAGAGTCTCACCCCCCACATGGGCCCGAGTCAAAGCAGCCCACAGAATAACAGACTCTGACTGACCCTTGATGGTATCGTCAGGTGCTGGTGCATTAGAGCTGGCAGTGAGGACCCTGCCTGCTGGAGACAAGGCCAGAGGCACACCAGTGCTCAGGCTTTCATCCAAAGAGTAGACAGAGTCAAAGTCAAACAGGCTGAAAACATCATCATCTAAGTCGAGATCATAGAAAAACGCCTCTGGGTTCAGTCCTGACGGGTACTCGAGTGACTCTGAGCTGTTCTTAATGATGTCACTCAGAACCCACTGTGGTTTCAGAGGATTATTCTTTCGGTTAGTGAGTGATGCTACCTGCAAAGCCTCACCATCATCAGTTTGGTTGTGCTGCCACTGCACCTGGGAATACACTGGCCTCCTGCCTTCCATGTTTGCTTTCTTGGTAGTGGTCAGCACCTTAGTTAGTCTGGACGCAACAGACCCCACTGTTACACTTTTCGTGGGTGTGGGAGGTGGTTTAGTCAGATGTACAGTGGGTTGTTTTGGAACTTGAGTGACTGTGGTCTCTGCTTTCTTTCTTATAGGCCAAATGAGAGGAGTGGAGATGAAGCCAAGAGAGGTTTTTGAGCTCCGGCCAACAGGAACGATGGAAAGTTGAGAAGGAGGCGGGGTAGTGGGTGGGGCAGGGGGCGGGTCCGGGGGCGGGGCTGCTGCGTGTGGAGGCAGACGCAGAAGTGACCACAAAAACACAGCTCTCTCTTTCTCTGTGTCAGTACATGGATCATTGAGAATGAAGAAAGCAGTTTGTTACTGATGTTCCTTTTGAAAAATGACTCATAGCAACACAACAAACAAACCCAAGAATAATGCAAACCTCACAAAACACAACAAACACACAAACCCAAGAATAACGCAAACCTAATGAAAAATTTTGTCTTTGTGTCTTTTTGGTGATGGGATAATCAACTGTATGAAGTAGCAGTGATTGATAGAATAATGGAAAGACTAAAGCAAATGTCAATGTAAAAATGAAATAATCAAGAAATAATAATAATAATAATAATAATAATAATAATAAGATGCATGTGGCAGTAAGGACACTAACAGAGGTGATGACCAGACCAGACTAGCTGATGAGGGAAAGCAGAGAGACGGAAGCCCTGCCCTTCTCCTCACACGCCCAACCCAGAGTCCCGCCCTGCTCCAGACATGCCCCGCCCAGAGTCCCGCCCTGCTCCAGACATGCCCCGCCCAGAGTCCCGCCCTGCTCCATACACACTGGCGGTATTTAGCTCTCATCCCGGAGTTTTTACAGAAGTTGTCTCCATCCTTAGTGATTGTACATTGTGAGGGCACACTGTTATGGTACACTGTGATTGTACCCTGTGATTGTACACTGTGATTGTACACTGTGATGGTACACTGTGATTCTACCCTGTGATTCTACCCTGTGATTGTACACTGTGATGGTACCCTGTGATTGTACACTTTGATTCTACCCTGTGATTCTACCCTGTGATTCTACCCTGTGATGGTACACTGTGATTCTACCCTGTGATGGTACACTGTAAATAATGTAGTGCCTGAGGCACAAGCCAGTAAGTATCTCTGTTTTTTTCTTATCACAAGTCTGCTGCTGGCTGGACATGTTTGGGTCTGAACCCAGCAGTGAGGTTCTGTGTCTGACACCCGTTTAAAACAGGGAGGTCTACAGGGGTGTTAAACCCAATGCAGTCTGGAGGTATTTGGGCAGTAAGAAATGTTTTGCTGTTTTGGTTCTGTACTTCTTAAACAGTGATTACAAAGCTAAAGTGTATTGGGTGTACAGTGTATAGGGAATATTATGTGCATACAGTTCCATAACTCAAGATCACCAAAAGTAACAGAACTGTCGGTGGAAGAGATGTTATGTTTAACAGAGATGTCATGTGTAACAGAGATATAATGTGTAACAGAGATATAATGTGTAATAGAGATGTCATGTGTAACAGCACGTCTTTTCAACTGAATCACAGCCATTTTAAGTATGACCACAGAAGAAATCAGAAAATCCTGACTGGATCAGAAACATTTCCAAAACGTTAACTGTGTCCAAAGCTACTGGTTAGTACATTGTTAAGAAACAAGAACTGAGGAGCTCAAGGGAGAAGATGACTTGGAACTACACTAGTGGATGACAAAAAGTCTTTAAATCATGAATAAAGCTTTACAGCTACTAAATAGAATAGTGGTGTGAAGTACAGACAGAAAACAACAAAGCGTAACTCCTCCCCTCAGCAACACAAAGCTGAAGCTAACAACCATCACGGAAATGAAACACAGCAGTGACTTTCTCTTAACTGCAGGGTCCTGGTTTTGTTTAAAATGAAGTGCAGAGTTATAGAACCAAAACACCAAAAACAGTGGTTATCAATTATTTAGACCTGCTGGTGGCTAAGGCTGGGGGAGGCATTGATCCTCTGTGGAGTTTGATTTGTTTACTGGATGGGTTTTTAATAGCAGACAATGCAGTTGATAGTTTTTAGAGATTTTCTAAGTGCAATATTCAACTGTTTATACTCAAGATGATTTTACACACAAGAAACAAGAACTTAAAGAAAAGAGAAAACTGGAGAGTTTGGCTGGTTGATTCAGCTGAAAAGCAGGTGTTCAGGGAAGCATAGCTGATCTGATCTGAGCACAGCCTCTCCCTCCCCGCGGCAGCACTGAGGTGTGAGGAAGCACGCAGGGCTTACCGTGGGCCGCTCTGTTAGTAGCAGCAGCTGCAGACAGAAAAAACGGTGTGAGTAACCGGTGCTAATGACAGAAAACATGGACAAACGTGTGAGGTGGAGAAATGGCAGCGGACAAGCCACACTGATGAGACGTGATGTGAGATATGGGTCGGCACTGACGTGTGACGTGAGATATGGGTCGGCACTGACGTGTGACGTGAGATATGGGTCGGCACTGACGTGTGACGTGAGATATGGGTCGGCACTGACGTGTGACGTGAGATTATGGGCCGGCACTGACGTGTGACGTCAGATATAGGTTCTTACTGTAAAACATTTCAATTCGTGTGATCTTCTACTTGTGTGTGCAGAAACTGACTGGTTCAAATTTGTAAACATTTTCTTCTGTTTTCTTAGAAAAACAATGGAAGTAACAAAAACCTGTCAATACACTTAACGGTTTACTAACCTCTGACTGGTGTGTTGTTATTATCTCAGTGCTGTAAATAAACAGGCAGCATAAAGCAAATGCCTTGAGTGAGCGAGAGAGTTTCTTACCAGCAAGGCTGCTGAATGGGGCATTAGAAGGTGATGCTGTGTTAAAGGTGCTGGAGGCTGACATGGTTTCAGCTGCTGATGCTACATGTGACCACAAACATGTTAGTGGTGCAGCTGACGAACAAATGTGTAGCGACAGAGTGAATGAACAAATGCAGAACGGGACAGAACAGGATAGGACAGGACAGAACTGGACAGGACAGAACAGGACGTTCAGCAGTGGTATTAACAGACAGACATGTTGTGTTACTCAAGCAGCTGCACAAGTTTTGTTGTGTGAACTGTGACAACAATCACAGCTGATAGAACAAGTAAAAGAACCAAATCAGCAGTGATGAACAGGAAACAAGTATGAACTGAAGATTTTCACAAATCTGGTTCAAATGAGTTCAATGAGGAGATAAAATGTCTCACTGAACACTTCAGCTGCTTTAGAGATATGGGAGATCTGAAGTGTTTGTTAACCAATCTGAAGTGTTTGTTAACCAATCTGAAGTGTTTGTTAACCAATCTGAAGTGTTTGTTTACCAATCTGAAGTGTTTGTTTACTGGTCTGAAGTGTTTGTTTACCAATCTAAGTGTTTTCTTACCAATCAGTTTGATGGCGGAGGATGGTGTAGTGCTAGTAGCAGTACCAGATGATGATGTAGTTTGAACTAGTGACAGCATAAAAGCAAAGTGTTTGAGTGGTTAAAGTCCACGTCAGTGAAGCAGAGCAGAATGATAGTTTTTGTTATACAGAAATCACAAGAAAAAGATGATACATGCCAGTTACATGAACTCTCTTCTTCCAGAAATGTTTATGGTGTTGGTTAAACCACAATCAATATTGCAAACAAAAGAACTAGATTTAGGTTGGACTCAAAACTCAAAAATGCCTGTTCAATACATCTGATTATTGAGACAGCAGCAAAACTTTAATTTAAAAAACACCAGCAGCTGGAATAGATCTGATCTGATTTAAATAATCAGAATGAAACACTGCCAATAGTTGTGATGACAGTGCTTGATCTATTAGCTCTAGTTATAGAAAATGATTTTAAAAGCACCATGTCAAATCTCCTGTCATGAATCATTACATGAATGATTCCGCCTTGAAAAATAACTTTATATATCATTAATCCTTTCATAACTTTATATATCATTAATCCTTTAATAACTTTATATATCATTAATCCTTTCATAACTTTATATATCATTAACCCTTTCATAACTTTATATATCATTAATCCTTTAATAACTTTATATATCATTAACCCTTTAATAACTTTATATATCATTAATCCTTTCATAACTTTATATATCATTAATCC
>JAOYMR010000017.1:28232486-28242569 GCA_025802075.1 Tenebrosternarchus preto | reverse complement strand
CCCGTAGATCATCCAGACTGGTCTTAACCCTTAGATCATCCAGACTGGGCTTAACCCTTAAATCACTGGCAGTTGGGAACATTATACTTGTACAGCAAGGAGAAAAAGATTAGCTAAGAGCTGCAAGTCATTAGGGGTAGGTGTAGAAGTACTAGGGGTAGGTGTAGAAGTACTAGGGGTAGGTGTAGGAGTACTAGGGGTAGGTGTAGAAGTACTAGGGGTAGGTGTAGGAGTACTAGGGGTAGGTGTAGGAGTACTAGGGGTAGGTGTAGAAGTACTAGGGGTAGGTGTAGAAGTACTAGGGGTAGGTGTAGGTCATTACGGATAAGATGTAGAAGTACTAGGTCCTGAAAAGACACTAAGTGCTCAAGCAAGATTTGTCATCTTCAGTTGACATTACACTCCAAAAATTATACAGTGTAAGTATGTGTCAAATGTGCAGGACTATCCAACCATTTGTTTTGAACCGAATTCAGTGATTTATCGTGTTCACTCAGTGAAGATCAGAAAAACAAAAACGTTTGTTAGACTGGAGAACCTGCTGATGTCATCAATACATTGTGTCTGATGCAGTGAAGGTCTCAGTGGAGAAAAAACTGTGTACGATCCACATCCTCTCTCTGCAGGTGTTTTTAAATACCCAGAAGACACATTATAAAGTATTAAACATGTTTGTATGATGCTAAAATGTTATGTTAACATTTAGCAAATTACCAGTTAAAAAACAGAATATGATAAATCACCACTTAAACAACAACCTTGGCTGATCAATTCTAGAGAAATGGCTGGGGTTTGGTCTTAATGTTCCAGTAACCGACACACAGACACCCACAGAAAAACACACAGACACACACCCACAGAAAAACACACAGACACTGCAAACCCACAACCTGCAAATCAAGCAAAGCTGAATGTAATAAGAAGGGATCGAGGGAGTAATCCAGCCATACATGTGCATTTACAATTAACACATGATCTACAAGGTGTAATCTTGGCGTCAGCAGGATGTCCTGAGACCAAGGGATCTATAAAATCAAATGTTACTCCAAGACAATAACTGCATTGATCCGTGAAATAAACATTTCAGTTTTAGGGCACAGCTATGCTCCCAACATTATGCTAATCATACACTAGAAGACTTTGAAAAGACTGAAGTCTGGCAACCTCTAACATCTAAACTCCCACATCTAAACAAATGAAGTCAGAGACTGTGATTCTGCAAAGACTGGAGATCTTGTAGGATGTCTGTGTGCAAGACTGCAGCTAGAGTCCTTTGAGATTACCCATCATGCTCCTGTCAGAAACGTACTAGAAGAGAAAGTGTTGAACCACGTTGAACCGTGTTGAAGTGTTGAATCACTGGATCGGAGAGTCTCCTCCACCTCCTCACATCACTATTTGCATAAGCCAAGACTAAAATCTCATAAAAGTATTAAACACGGATAATTTTATCAGAATGTTAAGAAAAGACTTAAGACTTGAAAAGTTGTTTTGCGTAAGGCCAGTATTAGAAGAAATACTGGAAATAAGAAATAAGCCCATGTTCTGCTGTACATTATGTAATCACTCTGCACGACCCCCCATACATAAACCTTATACATAAACCCCTATACATAAACCCCTATACATAAACCCCCATACATAGACCCTATACCTTAACCCCTATACATAAGGCCTATATATTAACCCCTATATATAAACCCTTATACATTAACCCTTATACACAGACCCTATGCATAAACCCTATACCTTAATCCTGTACATTAACCCCTATACATAATCCCATTCCCAAGGCACAGTGTAGCTATGGCTCAGTAGCAGGTCTGTTCAAACTCAAAGAGGATGAGAAAGCAGAACAGAGTGTGTGGGAGGGCTTTATCTTTCTAACAGTGTAAAACTTACGCAAGATTTACTAAAATATAAGGACTGAAATTTACCTCAGAAGGGAAGAAATTCGGGTGAAGTAAAAGAGTCATTGACTGGAGTTTGGAAAGTAAGACACTGCATATGTACATTTTGTGTACAGAATAGCAACATTAACCTAATTAACCTAATTAGAAACTGATTTAAATGAATACTTCAGCCAAAAATTGGGCCAATGTAGCATTATGTCATTTGCATAATATTAACTCTCAGCCAATAGCTTTCCTGGTGTGGTTGGGCGGAGCTTTCCTGTAACCCCTCAGCACTGCAGGACTAGAATAAAAAATGCAAATGAGATGTAGGACCCATGGGTTCTGGGTTCTGGTGTGCTGTGTGTGTAAAACCCAGCAGGGAGATCAGAACGTTTTTGACAGCCACTGGATTTGAAGAGGCAAGGAGAGTGTGGCTCATTCCACTTCATTTGGACTGCGTGACTCAGCAGATCATTTGGAGGATGTTCTAAATTAGGAAACAATTTTTTTTTTTCTTGGGAAAAAAACTTTTCCTGTTTTACCCTTTTAGGACCATTAGAACTTCATAAAACAACCAAAGCCATTCCTCATAAGGCTTTTGTAAAAGATGAACGAAATGTAATTAACTGCATGGACAAAAAGCAGCTCTATGTGTTTTTAATTTTGTGTGTGTGTGTGTGTGTGTGTGTGTGTGTGTAAGTAAAATTTTGTCACAACCAATTAGTTTCTGTCACATAAACCTAAAGCTCTGTGCTGTAGCCCCAGGACTCCCCAGCTGAGACACAAAACACACAAAGATGTCCAAGGTTAACGGTGTCCAAGGTTAAAGAGGCATTAAAACAACTCAAGGTGGGGAACAGACAGACCTCCTGCACCTTTCTGTTCATTCCAAGGTCTGAGTGAAATAATGTACAGAGCCAATATCAGAATCAGTTCTATCAGTGTCAGAATCACTTCTATCAGGTAATTAAAGAAGACTCACTCATGAAAGTCCAGACTAGGGATTATGGGATGAGATTTCCCACAGTAAATACAAGTGCCTTCTCCTTGACACGGTGTTTGAATCACTTAGCGTCGTGTAGCATCTTCTTCTTTACACAGACAGGACTAGGTGCCTCATGCTTACTGTCAGTTAATTGCTGACAGTTAATTAGCTCGTACCACGAAATGCTAAATGCAGAAACAAACTGGTAGCAGCTGGGCCGTTAGTTCATGATTTCGCTTGAACAGAACAGAAGACCACTGGGTTCGTGCAGCGTGTTATCAATCGCTCAGAGAAAAGACAAACAGATACGCAAGACAGGACAGAGAACATGCAAACTAAACCACATCAGAGGTCATTTTTAATGTTTGAGTGACATAGTTAATTTAACATATCTTTAAATTTTCTGAAGTTTATTGAAGATACTAAATAAGTTATAGATATAATAAGAGGCATTTCATATATACTGTTTGTGTTTTGTCAGACCCGTGTCCTCAGTGTGTAAATGTGTTCTTGATTTTCCTGTTTGTCTGGACTCCATGTGAGGAATATTAATAACCAAGAATGCAGTACAAAAAGTGGATAAGTCTCACCTTTACATGGGTGGATGCATAAAAACGTGAGAACATAAATATCCTCATACACAAACCAAGCACATCTGACTAACTACTACTTTAAGAAATACTATAAAATAATTACTTTTTACCAACCTACTAATTATATTTACTACAGTTTCATTTGTACCGACAAGAATTGTATAGAGTTAGCATTTTTAAAAGTGTATTTACAGGCATTAGCAACAGCAAGGTGACGGGTCTGTCCCCAGGGAGTGTGTCCCATGCTCCCTGTGCGCATGTGATACTCTCGCTTAGGTTATTTTATTTTTACATAATGTCTATGTTTTGTAACGGCTTTAAGAGGTTTGTGTTAAGAATATGCTTAATTCTATCTGGTACCCTTTCTTAAAACGGGATATTTAGATTAAGCTAGCTAGTTAGCTAGTTGTTAGCTAAGCTAACAAGGTAGTTGTGGTCATTTGATCGGCACAAGTAGATGGAAGTAGTTATAGTATTATCTGCCATTTACAGTCTCCACAGGGGAGCTACAAACGGGTGTGAAAATACAGTTTTTAAGTCCATCCTGCGTAGGTACATCCTGTAGATGATAGAATATACAATATCAGCTGATATAACTTTACAGACACAGAACTGGAGGACGTTAGCAAAAACAAAAACATCCATATTTATGAGATACTGAGATATGACCTCTCTCCCTCTCTCTCTCTCAGTTTGTGTGCACAAGGGGCCTATTGATGGTATTTATGTATATCCAACGTTCACGTCTTCCTTTATCTGTCTTCACTGATGTTAAACGAGGTGCACATACAGATACACGAATAATGTCCATGTAATTATTATTTAATCTCCTATTATTTCATTATTGTTTCATGTCCCAACATGCCCATGTCCGCCAAAATTAAAATAAGGCCTAAAGTAAACATACTTGAATCACTAAACATACGAATTTGTTCACAACTATAGAAGACTGCGCACATGTTCATTTTACTAAAACCCTTTCCAAAGCTTTGAAGGGCACATCAGCTACTCTGCTGATCTTCAGAAAGGCCTAATCTAAAAGATCACGACTGCCTAGTTGTGCTCAACTGGCCAGCGTTAAGTTCCAGAGGTTATTTTGAGGTCTTCCTGTGTCACAGCTGTTGCCTTGGACTCTCGGCTCCGTGTGGATTCGCCCTCACTTCTGTGTCTCTTTGTGTGGACTAGCTGCTCCATTTCTCTCTCACTCTGTACAGCCTGAACACACTTTGTGTAAGTATTATATTTATATTATTTATATTTATATTATATTTATATATATTATATTATATTTTTAAATGTGAAATATGTTCTCACAGTATATGGTACTAAACTACATAGCAGCCAGATTCTCAGGTTGTGTTTCCTAACAGGCTTTCATTGAGGCAGTGCTACAGATTCTCTGTTGGGTTTTATTACTATGACTGGTGTTTGGTTCTTCTCTTGTGTACTTATTTAAATTAGATGAGATTTCTGTGTAAAAGCAGTCAAACCCCTAGATTGTCAAATGTTAAAATCTAAAAGTTACACTTATTAAAACAGTTTCACGAGTGTAGATATGTCTAACCCTAAAGTGTTTAATGATACTGACTGATCCAGCCTTAACGACAGTGGCATTAATGTTCCATCTAGATGGTAGATTAACAAATGGTGTCCTACTACAGGAGCTCTCGAGAGAAGGGACACGTACATGTGTGTTTCTTCCACTTTGCGCAAAAGAGGCGACGTTGACATCAGAGGCGACGTGGCTGGAATAAGAAATAGCTTTGCCCATATTTAGAAGCTCCAAATATAGAGCTGAGGCTTCAGAACAGGTGCCATGTGGCTCACTTCAGGAGGTAGAGTGGTGATGGAGGGAGGGGTGGAGGATGGGGGAAGGGCTGTAATTTTAACCTGATAAGCAGCACTAGTCATGCAGCTACAGAGCTGGGGGATAAACAACCTCCGAAATTTTCCAGGTTCATTCCACAGGAAATCAAACGGCAGTCAGAGGGAGGTCTCGGGCCCTGCCAGCGATCTGTGGCGTGGCAGATTGAGACGTGCACTGACACCATAACGCTGAGTTTCACACTATTTTCTCTGCACTCCTGACCCCCAACTGTGTGTCACAAGGATCTGAGGTTCACACACAACCTCTATGGCTTTGACCCACTCGCTCAGAAACTGTTTAAAAAGAAGGACTGTAGCACTGCAGAAAGAAAATTTGGAAAATACATCAGTAATATCATTTTAAAATATATATGGTTAATGTATAAAATCTGTGGTAGTGAAGTTAAATTGCAATTTTAAATCTTATTCCACATTTCTTGTAACAAGCAGTGACTCAGTTCATCCACAAGTACTATGCAGTTCAGTTCACTTCAAGGTGCAATTTCATAAATTAATATAAATACATAAATCTTCGTATAAAACCATTTGTCACCATAGCAGAATTGTTCAGAATGCTTGGTGTATTCAGCACAGATACCTGCGGTAATCAGTCACCTTCTTCATGGGCCTGTTGTTCTCATTTTACTGAAATGACTTCAGTCAGTGACTGTTTTTGATATTTGCTCAACAGATAATGGAGAGCAGTTCACAGCCCTTGGTCAATACCAGTGAACAAGTCAATGGTGTTGAGGAGCAAGACCCAATGGAGGACATTAACAGACAGCTGGAGGACATCATCAGCACATACGGCTCTGCGTCCAGCCTGATTGAGGACCAGATCTCTGTCTTGGAGAATGAGGAGAAGAAGCTGGATGAAGAGGCTGCAGCTGAGGACACAGTGGCCAGTGTGGAGGAAGGAGAGGAGGCCACGGTTGAGAAGCTCTTTAAGAGTCTCGGTAAGGACCTCAGCATTATTACTGACCAGTCTGACCAGTGCTGGTCAGATTCAGGAGTAGTTACTCCATGAAGCTGAACTGCACCATCATTCATGTGTGTTGAATTGTTGTTGGAACTCGTCTTATCTGTGCTCTGATGGTACAAATGATTGACTTTAAAGGCTCTCAACAAGGACATTTTTGTGGCAGAGAATTTTGTGCCAGTCTTCCAAACAAACAGCGTGAGTGTTTGTACACGTCTCATAAGATTAGGATTTGGTGACAACTCTGCAAATATACCCATCTGATCACATGAAAAGTAGCAAGAACACAACAAATTCACACAATAAGATTTAAATCCTGGTTTCATTTTTATTGTCTTGATACGATCCTGAAAGAAACAGCAGCAAAGTATTTTATTTGTTTATTTTTACGTTTGTTTGTTTAGTGCAGTTTTGTCATCCCAGGTGCACAGGTACACTCACGTCTGACCTAATTTAAGCCAAGCTAAGATATTTCCAGGAATTTGTTTATTTGCCATTATCTGTTGCTGATAAAATAGTTTGTGTACTTTTTCCATTCTCTGTCCCAGTAGGTATTGCCTGTTAGTGGTTGACTAGTGTGGGGAACTGAGTCTCTCACACTGCCTGAATATAGGCACATACTCCATCACTGAATCCTATTCTCTGCATTGCCTAACGTCTAAACTCACTCGGTGAGTAGTGCTGCTAGGCTACACTGCACTCTGCCAGGTCACACTGTACTGACTGATACACTGTCTGGTGCATTGTCTGATAATCTTTCTGATACACAGTCTGATACTCTGTGTGATACATGGTGATGGCAGGAACAGGTTTTAGATGACTTCTGTTCTCAGTAGTGACCAATACATTCTAATATATGCCAATTTATGTTATGCTAAAGCACATGCTGGTGCACATTAAGTGTATACCATATTCACATTGGTTTGGCTGTCAGAGTAAATGCGTTGTTTAGTTATGTATTGGAAGAAAGGAAAGGTATGAGTAAACAACAGTCTAGGCTTCTGGGCCTGGTTTCCCAAAAGCATCATAAAACAGAGATGCTCTTTAAATGGTGGAGCGAGTATTACACTGAACACTCTCTCTCTCCCATTTAAGATGATCTTAACACTACAGTGATTTGAGGGTCCTGTTCAGTCTCCCTGAGCATCAACCTGGGAGCACCTCAGAAAACCTGCAACACTATAATGTGTAATGCATTCAAATGAGCCAAAACACATGAGAGGGTTGGTTTAACGTTTCACACTCAATAACCAAATCCCAAATGCTTTGCTGAACAACACTACAGCCAGGGAGGACAAGGCAAGGGAAAGCCTGCACACCTCTCTGTGTGGAGCATCTCGTCTCATCTCGCGAGTGAGACACTCCTGAGCAACAGCTTTCCTCTTTTATTGCCCATTGTTTCTCTTTTCCGACTCATCAGTGCCGGAGGTAAAAATGTTCAAAGTACTACAGGGTATCAGGAACAAGTATAAGAACAAAGGCGTATGTACAGTCATATACTGAAACAGGATCCAGAACCAAGTCAGAGAATAAGCAAAGGTACAAAAGGGGCAAAAACAGAATCTAAAAAACACACAAAGAGTCCAAAAAAAACCAAAGAAGGCAGCAGGAAGAGGCAGAGGTACAATAGTACAAGGCAAAAAGACAAAAAAAACAAGAATCAGCAAGTAGACAGATCAAAAACCAGAATAACCACAACAGAGAGACCGCTCAGTATGCAAACAGGTCGGCAATACTTCACAATGTGTAGATGGTATGGAGAACCTAATATAAGGGTGCTGATGACAGAACGAGGAACAGGTGAGAGTGGAATATTCCAATAATCTAGAACTCCTGGGAGTGAGACCTCTGCAGGCCAGATGAGGTACTGCTGGATCTGACAGTGAGGGGTGTGATGTGCACAGAGGTCTATAGTCTCAAAAGAGGTCTCAAAGAGGCAAGAAAGATGTCAGGAAAAATCTCCTGCAGAAAAGAGTCTCTGTGTCACGCTGCTATAGTAACAGGTTTGTCAGCCAGCTGCTGTATCAGTCTATCAGACACTACATCTCTGTGCCCTGTTGGGTATCGGACATTACATCTCTGTGTCCTGTTGAGGGTATCAGACACTACATCTCTGTGTCCTGTTGAGGGTATGGACACTAAATCTCTGTGTCCTGTTGAGGGTATCGGACACTACATCTCTGTGTCCTGTTGAGGGTATCAGACACTACATCTCTGTGTACTGTTGAGGGTATCAGACACTACATCTCTGTGTACTGTTGAGGGTATCAGACACTACATCTCTGTGTCCTGTTCAGGGTATCAGACACTAAATCTCTGTGCCCTGTTGAGGGTATCAGACACTACATCTCTGTGTCCTGTTGAGGGTATCAGACACTACATCTCTGTGTCCTGTTGAGGGTATCAAGGTCAGGAATCCTGCAAACAGGTAATAGAAGAAGAACAAATACAAAATAATAATACAAGTGTACAAAGGCTGGTGTTCATGCTAAATTATCTTATCCAGATGAGTTTCCAGCACATACAACATGCATGCATTTATTAGTACACATGTTTCCTGGAAAAGCCACTAACTCTGGTTCACTAGCTCTGGGTCACTAGCTCTGGGTCACTAGCTCTGGGTCACTAGCTCTGGGTCACTAGCTTTGGGTCGCTAACTCTGGGTCAGTAGTGTTTTCCCTCTAAATCTTGAGCTACAAGAAAAGCATAGCTGTACTACGGAGCAGCAGATGTAAATGCTGAGTACTGATTATTTCTGCTAAAAAAATCCCTTAGTGCTGTACGAAAAGCATTCACATCAATACCAAATCTAACGGAACGGCCTTTGGCTTTATTTGACTGTGTGCCATTACATTTTAACTAACGGTGTTTCCTCCAAGGGAGTCTGAGATTCAACATCCTCCCATCCTTCCACAGAACAGGTCCGTAAGATCATCAGCTGATTCATTTGGAAGCTTATGTATGAACCTGAAGCCCAGCGCAGTCTTTGCCTGTTTGTTTTTTTCCGCTCCAGGTCCCGTGTGACAGTGTCTTTGATCGGTCTGTGCAGGTAAAGATGCTTCTCTTCTGCTGCAAAGCCTAAACAAGCTCAGCTCACCAGAGGAGAAAGTGGAGACGGTGCTGAAAAAATATGCAGAACTGGTGAGTGTCTAGCCCCTGGGGACCAAGCACTAGCACTTCAGCAGAGCCAGCCCCGGCCCCGGCCCCGGCCCCAGCCCCGGCCCCGATGGTGACTGCAACACCATAGGGGGCACAGAACAGAGAATGCAGGAGAATTTGGGGGTGAGGGGGGCGTCTCCTGGAGACGTGACTGAAGTGGCTGCACTTATACAGCGATGACCTAAATATTCGGTGCCGCTGGTGAGTCAGAAACACAAGGCCATATGCTGTACTGTGAGACCAGGATGTTTGTGGTTTAGCACTGTGAACACAGAGCACAGGGAGAGCATGGAACAAACCTTCCACAGGAACACGGTCACAACACAAAACAAACCTTCCACAGGAACACGGTCACAACACAAAACAAACCTTCCACAGGAACACGGTCAAAACACGGAACAAACCTTCCACAGGAACACGGTCAAAACACAAAACAAACCTTCCACAGGAACACGGTCAAAACACGGAACAAACCTTCCACAGTAACACGGTCAAAACACGGAACAAACCTTCCACAGGAACACGGTCAAAACACGGAACAAACCTTCCACAGGAACACGGTCAAAACACGAAACAAACCTTCCACAGGAACACGGTCAAAACACG
>JAOYMR010000017.1:28211206-28232386 GCA_025802075.1 Tenebrosternarchus preto | reverse complement strand
AACAAACCTTCCACAGGAACACGGTCAAAACACGAAACAAACCTTCCACAGGAACACGGTCAAAACACGGAACAAACCTTCCAGCTCCTTCACCAGAAGCACATGAGCTTTGAAAGGTTTTGAAATGGTTTGAGAGGTTTTGAAAAGAGGATAATTCAAAGTCCAGAAGAGACAGGAAAAAGGAAAAGAAATCCTAACTGTAACTGCCACTCTGATCAGGGAAGAGCTATACCCAGTGCTCAGGAATGGGAATTACATCAACATATATCTCCATCTCAGATGTCTGTTCCAAACCCTCTTAGGACATCCTGCCCCTGAAACAGCCAGAAACAGGTTGACTTAAAGCTGCTTTAGAAAAGCTAGCTGTGGTTAAACACTGAAATATATGGAGCAATCTATATTTATGTGTGTGTGTGTGTGTTTTACACATATCTTTGTATGTATGTGTGTGTATGTATTCGTGCATTTGTGTGTGTGTGTGTGTGTGTGTGTGTAGCTGCAGGAGCAAAGGAAGGACCGGATACAGCTCACTCTCCTCCAGCACAAGCAGGGCCTACTGTTCAAGCAGAGGGAGCAGCTCCAGGTGCAGCACAGCCACACCATCCTGGCCCGCAGCAAGCTGGAGAGCCTCTGCCGGGAGCTGCAGAGACGCCACAGGACCCTGAGGGTTAGTGACATGCAGCCCTGCTTCAGAACGTTCACCACTGTCCCAATCATTCTGTCTGCTCTTAGTCCCAGTGAAGCATCGGTATAACCAGCAGGAAGTGAGACCAGAGCTTTCACACATTTGTCCCACAAATTGGAGAGACTGGGCCAAATATCAGGGCCAGAGATTGGTCTAAAACTTGCATTATGTAAATTGCCTGAGGTTCAGTATGTGTAGGACCAGAATAATGATTAAACTCTCTAATTTGCATTATGTACATCACAAGAAAATATGAAACACAATAATTACAAAAAATTACAATAAAATACAATATTATTACAATAAAATACAATATTATTACAATAAAATACAATATTATTCAATATTTTAAAAAATGACACTCACGGAGTTCAAATGGAGTACACTTGCATACAGTTAAAGCTTTAATGAGGAATGTAATCCTGAACTTTGATCATATGTTTCACTTAAATCAACAAATTACACAGGGTCGTGTTGTGTTTGTGTCGGAGCTGAGAGACGGTAAAGGGGTCGTGTTGTGTTTGTGTCAGAGCTGAGAGACGGTAAAGGGGTCGTGTTGTGTTTGTGTCAGAGCTGAGAGACGGTAACGGGGTCATGTTGTGTTTGTGTCGGAGCTGAGAGACGGTAACGGGGTCATGTTGTGTTTGTGTTGAAGTGGAGCTCACGCAGGGGTGCTGATATCCAACACTGTGCTGATGAGCCCTGTGATTACAGCGATTTGACCAGTGGAATGACCAGTGTTGTTTGTCCTTCCACTAAATACCAGAGGCCAACGGTCGTATCCTGACAGTCACTGCCCAGACTCATCTTTTGAGACCTTCAGATTATCAGACCATTTTAACATTTACCAAAGAGAGATTATCAAACCATTTTAATATTTACTAAAGAGAGATTATCAGACCATTTTAAAGAGAGAGACCACTTCCTCCCATCCTGTAAGCAACTCTTAGAATGAGACTGGACGTAAAGCTGATCTCGCATTAGTCAAGAAATTGCAATAATAGAAAATAACATGCAATCAGAGAACACTTTGTTAGAAATGCCTTCCTTCCTCATAGGTACATCTAACAGGTGACCAGTTAAAAAACTACAGCCCATCTTTGTCCATGCACTATTTGTGTCACCTGTGTTTGCAGCCATCAAGGTGTCACCACACGACCACTGTTTGTTGGATATTTTTGGGTGGTCATGGTCGGCTCAGCAGTGACAGTGACGTGGAAAAACTCAAGCAGCTCCGCTGTGTCTCATACACTTGTACCAGCACAACACCCACATGTCACTTAAAAGTGTTTTTTTAACTGAGTTAAGACATTTTCACCACCCAAACAAAATATGTGGTCTTGTGGTTTTTGAACAGGGTAGAGCAGAGCTTGGAATCTGTACAGATGGGTTATGGTCTATAATCTGTACAGATGGGTTATGGTCTATAATCTGTACAGATGGGTTATGGTGAGTTATGGTATATAATCTGTACAGATGGGTTATGGTTTATAATCTGTACAGATGGGTTATGGTTTATAATCTGTACATTGCTACAGGGTAGATGTGGAAAGTTTATACAGTGCAGTTCATAAGTACAGTGGCATAGTTCTTACTTTTCAGCCCAGCAAATCTCTGTAATTGATTTTGTGGTATGTGCCTGGTGTTTCTTGTCATCTTTTATCTGCCGTTCTTAGCATCTGATCTCAGGTCCGTTTTTCCATGCATAAACTCATACTGAGTATGAAAGGTGAGAACTGATCACACACCAAGGAAGAATGAGGAAACAACCATCAATGACCTTTTGAACATCTAACATTAAACGTACAGCGCCCCCTGCCAGTTACCAGGTGCTACGTGGCCCCAGCAGTAGCATCATCCCAGGTCATGTGCAAAGACTACTGTACTCACAGGCATCACAAACAACTCGTTGGGGCACTTATCACTGTACCTCACTTGCACATGTGTTCATGAGTTAATGATTGCTTAATGGGTTCATACCTTTCATAATGAGGTGGGCTGGTCACACTCCCCCATCCAGCCCTGCTCTACTCCTGGACACCATCCAGTTTGCCTACAGTCACTTCAGCTGTCAGCTAATGCTTCTACTCTTGTCCAGAGCAACTTACAGATTTAGCAGTATGGCAGTACGTGTTCAGCCAGTGAATCAAACCAAGACCTTGGTCTCACCAGCACCACCCTCGAGCTGCTCTGTTTGGAACACACTAACTACATACTGAGACTAAGAATGTTCTAATAACACAGTGGGACAAGCACTGTTTTAACTACACACTGTTTTTACTACACACTACATCATAGTGGGACCAGCACTGTTTTAACTATACACCATTTTAACTACACACTGTTTTTACTACACACTGCAAGTGTGAAAAGTGAAACCCAGTAGTACTCCCAGACAGGTTAATATACCAGTGAAGGGAGTTTTTGACTGTAAATGAACTCTGTTTCCCTCTGCAAAGACCAATGCCCAATTATTGGTTTGCAGAATGTCTTAAACATCTAAATTCAGGTTATGATCAGTGTGTGTGTTAGGGTTAAGGTTAGGGTTGGGATTAAGTACAACTAAAATAACATTGGGGTGATATGAGGTGTTTTTAGTGAGAGGGTTTTCTACAGTTCAGGTAAGGGTTAGAATTAGTGTTTGTGTATTCTAAGGTTAGGGTTGGTGACACTGTGCACTAACATATGAGTCAAGTGCTGTAATATTACTCTGCTCATAGCACCATGCTGCCTGCTGCATCTCCACATGGGTTGTGATGTTTTTGTTGTGATTATTTTGCTGACTGTGACGTGACTGACAGCAGAACACGGTGGTTTTCTGGAGTACCTCTGCACTGACACTGACTTCTCTGTAATGACTCCCTACAATTAACAGTAAACTAAAGTAAGACTAAACTAAACAAAGGTGTCACGTGGTTCCTCTCTGTCGGTGAGAGTATTGTATTTATTAATATTAACTAAGAGCTTTGGGCTTAATACTTTTATTAATATTAACTAAGAGCTTTAGGCTTAATACCTTTATTAATATTAACTAAGCCCTTTAGGCCTGGCAGTCAATTTATATCGACCTCCTGCAAAGATACTGTGTCACTGGATTACATCATCAGCACAGTTGTCTATTAACTACATAGTGACATGTTGTTGCAGGATTTGAAAGAAAATTATGAGGTCATCTGTAATTTAAAGGTTTTAGTTCTATATTACTTGCATCATATAGGAATTAAAGACCTTTTTTATATTATTCTTGCTGGTTGGTTCAAACCAGGACAAACAACTCAAGGAAGTTACTGGCTGCCAACAAGACCTGTTTGTCCAGCAGAATTTTTAAATATTTTTTTTTATAATTAAGATAAGACACAACATCAATCATACACGAAGCTCCAGTGTAGTTAAGCTAATGAAGGATTACTGTGACATTACTGTGTTAGTGGCTGTGCACAGCTCCTTCCAGCCTGTGACCTGGAGGGATACTCAGCACACCAGTGAAAGTGAGGTGCTCATTGCTGGCTGGTGGATCTTCTGCTGGTATGAATGCATCAAGCACAGCTGGAACCATCTAATGTTGCATCACTGAGATAAAGAGATAATAAAGCCCTGTTACTTATGTTCTGAGGCCTTCCTGTAACGCTGCCAGAAGCCCAGCCAGAACCGTTCATGCCAGTGTTTACCTTGTTTAGTAGACAGGTCCAATACGCAGAAAAGCATGGTAGTTTTCCTCTGTCTTTCCTCCAGGTTTCCATGTCTTTATTTTCCAGGACTTTTTGTTTGAGACAAAAGCTGAGTCCCATTAGACACTTTTACATAACCATTCTGCTCCAGGCACTGAGAACACAGAAACGTATAGGGCTTCTTACAAGAATCAAACCCTGTTTTGTCTCTGAAAGTCGGTGATTTCTTTTTGTAGGAGACCAAGCTGACCTTATCCTGTCTCCAATCAGCTGTATTCAGATTTTTGAGGTGCATTTAATGAGCACATCTCAGTTCTGGGAGGAAGTGTAATTCTCAGTCTCAAAGATGCAAAATTAGATTTAATCTTCAGCAGTGGGTCGTTTCCCCGGAGTTCTACATACGTGTCTGCACTTGTCTTTCCATATTTGCCAGGACCAGATGTCCTCACAAGAATGTCCTCACAAAAATGTCCTCATAAGAATAGCCAGGTTTCTGAAATTCCAACATTTTACAACAAAACATTTTGCTAATCTTAGATGTAGGGTTTACATGAAAAATATGCTTTGTGTTTGTAAAAAAAAAATTATGTTTTTGGTGAGTTATGGCAAAAAAAGTGCTAGTAATGGATTTAGGTTCAGTTGAAGTGTACTGATTATAATTAAAGTTAATTTCATTAAATGTCAGATTGAATCAAGTTTTATACAGATTTTGTTCCATTAGGTTTTACATTCCTCACAAGTTTAGGGATAATATTGGGGTGTTTGACACCCCAATTACAGCAGCAGGCCTGACAGCCCTAACCATTCCCTGCTGGGGGCTTGAGGCTCTGGTCAAGCCAGATGCTGTGTGTACACTCAGACAGGCTAGCAGGGAGCGCACAGGCTAGCAGAGAGTGTACAAGCTAGCAAGGAGCACACAGGCTTGCAGGGAGCACACAGGCTTTCACCTACTAACTCAAATAATAGAATATGAAATGCAAACTGTGTCAGGCCTGTAGGCTGCAAATGGCTTGTTTGTATGTGTTGTTGAAGTGATAGTAATGTCTTTGGCTGGACATGGCTGGACTAGCTAAAGTTAGATTTAAGGCTAGAGTTAGGGTTAGGGCTGAAGTTAGGGTAGGGTTAGGGGTTAGGGTTGGAGTTAGGGTAGGGTGAGGGTTAGGGCTGGAGTTAGGGTAAGGTGAGGGTTAGGGATGGAGTTAGTGTAGGGTTAGGGGTTAGGGTTGGAGTTATGGTTAGATGGTGTTTAACATCACATCTATTTCCCTTTCCTCTACAGGAGGACATGCTGCAGAAGTGTCAGGAAGAGGAGACAAAGCGCATGGAGATCACCACGCACTTCCAGAGCGCCCTGGTGGACATCCAGGCCCAGATCGAGCACCAGAGCAGTCGCAACACCAGCCTGTGTAAGGAGAACAGTGAGCTGGCAGACAAGCTGAAGGCCATCATCGAGCAGTACGAGCAGAGAGAGGAGGTGGGCACACGGACACACACAAATGTCTATCTATCTAGATAAAACATATATACACACAAATTTCTATCTATCTAGATAAAACATATATACACACAAATGTCTATCTATCTGGATAAAACATACATACACATTTAGCTGATGCTTTTATCCAAAGCAGCTTACAATTATGACTGAATAAATCTTGAGTAGTTGAGGGCTTTGCTCAGGGGCCCAACAGTGGAAACTTGGCAGAGGTGGGGTTTGAACCAGCAACCTTCTGACTTCTAGTCAAGTGCCTTAATCAGTGAGCTACTACTGTGCCATAAATACACACACGCAAACACATACATGCATATATATATACACACACACAAAATGGTGTGTGACCAGTTGGTGTTTGCTTGATTTCAACTCAACTTCAGCAAAGATTAATATAAAAACAATATTCAAGATGATCAAAATCACCTTCAGCTAGAAAGGCAGTTATTTCACAGCAAATCACCTGGTGATGCATTAATCCTACAGGGCTGAAAAAACAAAGGTAGTGTTTAATCCAGCTGGACACAAACGAACACCGTGAGAATGAATCTGGCACAATGGACTTTAACGCACACAAAACTCTGGTGTATAACTTTGAAATCATGCATAATTAACACCAGCCTCCATGTGTGTCTCAGTCAGGGTTTTTAATTGCATGGCACATCGCCAAGGAACCGGAACCCTAACATATTATAATCCTGTGAGATCCACAGCAAGGACTCATCCTCGTTTTGCTTAGAATTATTGATGTGTGCTCTGTTCACCAGTGGAACCAGCACCTTGTAGAACATTCTATCATGGTGTCGTTAATCAGATGAGAATCCACCAGGGTAATGAGGGGCCCAACGTCATGCAGACTAGGCTCAGTCTGACACACTGGTGGATGCCACTGGCTCTCCTCACTCACAGCTGGGTATTATGGGAATAAAAGAAAGGAAGAAAGAAAGAACAGTTTCTGTGTTTTTTGTTGCTGTCTTTGTCTGTGACATGTATCTTTACTGCCCCCACCTGTTTAAGGAAGGTAGGTGCAACATACAAGGACAGCCAGTGGCACAGTTAAATGAAGGCATTACAGGTTTTATGTTCTGTTGTGCTGTGCAGCTTTTTATAAATTAAATGCATGACTTATTAGTCATTCAAACCAAGATTTTTGACACATCTGGAAACTTATTCGGATTTGGCATTGAATTGGTATAAAGTGTCACGAGTATAAATCATCATTGTACTTAAGTATAACTAATTGTACTAAAGTATAAATCTGAAGTTTATGTACATTTATTTCTGTCAAAACTGACATTACAGTTCATCAGCACTGTCCTGTTTTATACCTGTGTGTGATTGCTGGGGTTGTTTGTCCTGATGCTGGAGCTTCTATTTGTACGTACGGACTGTGTTCATTGGCCTAGACACGTATGAAAACTGTGCCTCACTCTGACTCAGGCCTGTCTCGCTCTGACTCTAAACGTCCTGCATCCATGTCCCTCAGAGTCTGGAGAAGTTGTTCAAGCAGAAAGATCTGCAGCAGGAGTTGGTGGACGCCAGACTGGTGGAAGCCGAGCTGCGGCTGAAGGAGGTCCAGGAGAAGCACACCAGGGAGAAGGAATATGTGAGTGCCATGGCAACTGCCCCCTCGCAGGGGTCTGGGGCAAACCACTGGGGTCTGGGGCAAACCAAAGCATCCGTTTCATTTGTGTTGCGTTTGGTCCTGATTTAAGAACAATTTCAGCTATTTCTGTGGTGTCTTTGTAAATGTTATGTAGTCACAATTCCTTTGATTAGAAACATGTATCTCTTAGAGGCACCTGGTAGATGTACAGTTAGAGACTGTAACTCACCTGGTAAATGTACAGTTAGAGATTATAATTCACCTGGTAGATGTGCAGTTAGAGATTATAACTCACCTGGTAGATGTACAGTTAGGGACTGTAATTTACCTGGTAGATCTACAGTTAGAGATTATAACTTACCTGCTAGATGTACAGTTAGAGATTATAACTCACCTGGTAAATGTACAGTTAGAGACTGTAACCCACCTGGTAGATGTACAGTTAGAGACTGTAACCCACCTGTGTTGGCAGCTCTTTCTCCATCAGTGATCAGTAAGTGATGGTGTGATTCTTACTGGCTCAATGTTTTTGGTAGCAGTGGTCAGAACAGAGCCAAGCATGGGAGATGGGGAGCACACCGACCAAAATGTGCACAGATCAGCTTTGACTGCAAGCCAATAAAATGCACCTGTAACGTTTTTGTAGCTAGTGAAGTGGTCATTGAGTGTAGGTTCTTTCAACCCTGGTTTAATGCCATAAACTAGTTCCTGACCTGTGGCTGTCATGAATCAGTCAGCATCAGGTGTGCATGGAGAGTCTGTCAGAGCGGACTGTGGAAGTTACCCATGTTAATGTCTCTCTGTCTCTGTTACTATAGTTACTTAAAGAAGCAATTGAAAAAACAAAGACCTGCTTCACAATGAAGGAGCAGGAATTGCAGCTGAAAAAGCAGGTAAAATAGAACACTCTGTCTCTCTCCCTCCCTTGTTGTGTGTGTGTGTGTGTGCATGCAATGGTTTTGTGTGTGTGTGTGTGTGTGTGTGTGTAACTGCAGTTACTGACTCAGGCAGCAGAGTGGAAACTACAGGCTAGAGAGCTGAAAGAGCAGCACACAGTGATGCAGGCCCAGGTGAATATCTGCAGTGGCATCAACAGCCCTCTGACTTCCCCGTCTCCCTCAGGGAATGCAGTAGAAAACCCTCCATCCCAGACAGCTTTATTTCACACACAAATAATGAAATTAACACACAACGACACTTAAATCATGTTAGCACATACCATCTGTTATATTAGACATGTCATCACAACAGAAGGTCACATTTGGTAAACTTTCCATGATCCATCCATCCCCCTTCCCCCACTTATCTGGTCCAGCAGCCTTAGCAAAGAGGCCCATGCCTTCCTCTCCCCCACCACCTCCTCCAGCATCACCGGGGGGATACTGAGGCGCTCCCAGGACAGGGACAGACCCTGGCGAGACTTTCCCCATGGTTTCCCCCAGGGTCTCCCCCATGTTGGACATACTTCCCTCACTCATGAATCCTTTAGGGTCGCCCAAGGCAACCAGGTCCCAGGTGATCGGCCAAATAAAGGGTGATCCATAAAACCCCTATGATGGAAGTCAGCAAGACCAGGGTTAACAGGGCCTCATCTTGGAGCCTTGGGGAGGGGCTCCTTGGCAAGAGCCAGGTGGCTTGGTCTGCACCCGTGGGCCCACCACCCATGAGAGAGTTATATATGAGGTTTCGGTGCAGTGTGGATCATGTGGTGCCTTGGGGTTCCAATCCTCGACTACAAAAACTGATTACAAAAAATATAGCAATTATTTATGAGTACGAGCTGTTCGCTTAACCTGTGGTGTTTTTCCAGATTAATACAGCTGTTATTACTTTTGTTTAATAATACCGATTAATATAGACTAATATAGATTAATACAGATTCCACATCAAGTACATTCCCTGTACAGGACACTCCCTGTGCAGTACACTCCCTTTGCAGGACACTCCCTGTGCAGGCCAATCCTTGTGCATTACATTCCCTGTGCAGGACACTCCCTTTGCAGGACACTCCCTGTGCAGTACATTCCCTGTGCAGGACACTCTCTGTGCAGGACACTCCCTGTGTAGTGTAATCCTTGTGTAACTGTTTTGATGCTTCTGCTGGTCCCACTGTAGTAGTAATAGTTTGTTCTTTTAAATCTGACCATTAATTTTACAACAAACAAATCTGTTTTCATCTCCCTCCCGATGCACCCTAGCCGTTAGTTTTCCCTGTAATGGGAACTGGAGCATATAAACATTTAGTAGATCCAACGGACAAAGATAAAGTATTTGAAACTGCCAGACCAGTGAATGAGAGCAAAACAGTGGGTTTAGAAATACAGTTAGTCTGCTTCTTGCTCACAGCATCAGAGACTATTACCCTGATTCTATTCACAGGGCACGGGAGTAATAGTAGTAGTAATAGTAGTGGTAGTATTAGTAATACTAGTGGTAGTAGTTGTAGTAGCATTAGTGGTAGTAGTAATAGTAGTGGTAGTATTAGTAGTAGTAATAGTAGTGGTAGTAATGGTAGCAATAGCACAAGCAAGTAGTTTTTGTCATAGTAATAGCACATGCAATAGTAGTAGTAGTAATAATAGAAGTAATATAGTAGTAGTAGCAGTACTAATAATAGCAGGAGTAATATAGCAGTAGTTGCAGTACATAGAAGTCATAGTAGCAGTAATAGTAGTAGTAGTGGTAGTAGTAATACCAGAATCAGTAGCAGTGGTAGTACTAACTGTAATAATAGTAGTAGACGAAATAATAGTAGTAATAACACTGGTAGATGTAGTAATAGCAGAATTAATAATAATAGTAGTAGTAGCAGCAGTAGTCAGTAGTAATAGTAGTAGTAGTGGTGGTGGTACAGGTAGCAGCAGTAGTAGTAATTGTAAAAGTAGGAGTAGGAGTAAAAAATAGTAGCACTAGCAGTACTAGTAATACTAGTAGTACTAGCAGTGGTAGCAGTACTCCTAGTATTAACAGTGGTGGCAGTGGTAACAGTAATAATAATAATAGTAGAAGTAGAAGTAGCAGTAGTAGTGGTAGTAAAATACTAGAATCAGTAGTTGTAATAACATTGGTAGTAGTAGCAGAAGCAACAGTAGTAGTAATAACGGTAGTAGTAATAACAGTAGTAGTAGTGGCAGCAGTATTTCCACAAATCTATATCAGATCAAAGGTTTGCTCTTGAAGCTCAGACATGCAAGTTTTGTAGTTATGGAAAACAGACTCTCCCTGAATCAGCTCTATCTTCACACTCAGAGGCGATTACAGTGAGGTCTGTTTCAAAGCAGCGTTTTCTCTCATTCCTAAATGGGAACTCTTCTCCATCCTAAGAGAAGAATTAAATTATTTAGTTTAATTTAAATGCAGTTCACCTTCACAGTTTAAATGTAGAGCTTTTTGTGAATACTGGGTCTGTAATAAATGTGATTCAGAAAGTCCAAAAGTCTCCAATATGTTGTTTCATTCTCTCAGCTTGTGCTGTACTCTGAGAAGTTTGATGAGTTCCAGGCCACGCTGGGCAAAAGCAATGAAGTTTATCTTACCTTCAAACAAGAAATGGATAAGGTGTGTAACACTGTACCATCGTATATTTTTCTAATTAGTGCAACAACCCTTACACTTCCTCCTTAATACTTGCAGTACAATATTCGCTTTTCTGTTCTTACTGGCTACTCCACAGATGAACATGAAGATGAAAAAACTAGAGGTTGAGTCAAATACATGGAAGATACGGTTTGAAAACTGCAACAAGACCCTTACTGACATGATCGAGGAGGTAATGTTATTTTCATTCTTTAATCACCAAAATAAACCACCTGGCCGTGTTACTCCTTGGCTTTTATCACCAAAATAAACCACCTGACCGTGTTACTCCTTGGCTTCCCACAGAGATCTGAAAAGAGCAAAGAACTCGAGCTCTTCACTCTGAAGATTGCCAAGCTGGAGACGTTATGCCGGGCGCTTCAGGAGGAGAGGAAAGTCCTGTACAGCAAGATCAAAGAGATCCGTCTGCAGGGGTTGGCGGCGTCTGCACCTGGGAAAGGGCCCCTCACAGAAGAGGCCCCCGAGATCCCTGAGTTCGCTCTGCCAGCAGAGCCGGAGTCAGCCTGCAACCCTGCCCTCACCCCCGAGATGGAGAAGCTGTGGAAGGAGCAGGAGCGTCTGCAGAAGTTTGCTGCCTCCTTGATGGCCTCCACCACTGATGACATGGAGGACTCTGAAAATGAGGAACAACCCAAGCCAGCACCCATGGCTCCCCTGCCAAGCAGTCCACCAATGGGCAAGATAGAATCCATTTTAGAGGAACCCTCTTGTTTGGAAGAAGGAACTCAGCAGATTGTCACTGAAAAGATATGTGAACCATTGTCTACAGTTTGCGAGCCAGTCAAAACTGAGACAGTCAAAACTGAGGTCAAGCAAGAGCATATTAAACAAGAGTCCTGTGAAGAGACATCAAAAGCAGACTCTCCTGAAGAAGAACCAGTCAAGAAAGACACACCTGAACACAAATACTTCCTGCCAAAACCTGCTCAGCAAAATGAAGCAAAACCCAAAGTCCTGAAAACAGAAACAGCTCAGCTAGAGTCACCGAGCACAGAGGAACCCAACACAGTTCAAGGACCCACAGTAAAGACTGTTGGTGAAGCTTTACACTCAGAACCAGCAGAACCAACCACAGAAGAACTGATCAGAGAAGATATCAGTCCTTCAAAACCCAACACAGAAAAACTAATCAGAGAAGATATCAGCCCTGCAGAACACACCACAGAAGAACTGATCAGAGAAGATATCAGCCCTGCCACAGAACCCACCACAGAAGTAAAGTCTACTGATTCAGGCCAAGGCACTTCCCTGGCACTTGGGGAAAAGTTTATGAAAACAGAAGCTAGCGCATCAGAAGCTACAGAATCGGAACCAGTCGGCCCCACAGGGCCCGAACAGGAACGACCAAAACCACAGCCCTCCAGTTCCCAAGAAACCAAACCAAAGACTAGTAAACCCCAGCCCAAAAAAAACAAAAAAACAGGCTCTGCTAAGATGAAAAGTGCAGCCAAGAGTGCAAAGAAGAGCTGAAGAAACACCAGAGTGCCGTGGCCCGGTCGGTCGGGCCTGTCTCTGCTGTCTGAGTGTGTGCGTAGTGGCCTGGTCGGCTGGGCCTGTCTCTGCTGTCTGAGTGTGTGTGTAGTGGCCTGGTCGGCTGGGCCTGTCTCTGCTATTTGAGTGTGTGTGTAGTGGCGTACCTGAGTGAGTGCAGTGCTGTGTAAGAATCTGTGCTTTCCTACAGATTTAAGAAAACCCTCTTAGTTCTAGATCTTTTGAGTGCACAGCAGCCTTTTTCTATCTTGTAAAACTTTTCGCTGCCCACAAATGAAGATCCCTTACCATTGGTAACCCTCACGTGTTTTTTAAGGAGAGCTGTTATTCTTCACAGCCCATGGTGCAGAAGATCAGGTGTTTCTCCAATATGGTTTAAGCATCTTTCTACCATGTTGTAAGTGGGTAATCAAAAATGTTAATTTCATGCTACAAACCATAGAAAAAAGCTGCCCTACATTATTCCTCTGCTTCTCAGAAACTGGGCATTTACAAAGGCGTTGAGCACTGAGCATTAAAGCTGTTCATTTCCATACCGGTCACCAGCTCACAAAAGCGATCTATAGCTTTATTGTACCCTGTGATTCTTCACCGTGCAACAGTTTCCATGGCAACAGCCAAAAAAAGACAAGCGGTTTGTGTGCTGGTAGCATTCAGCATGCGCACCTGAAGCACTGAGCTGCATGTATGTGCAGAACAGCCAGCTATCAACAGCCTAACGAGGAGAAGACCAGGAAGGCCGTGTGGACACAGGACCACGCCTGAATGCACGTGGAAATCTGGCTGGGAATCTCCAACAAAGAGAAAACCTTTATGAACCTGAAAAAAATGAGCAACCTGCTCTGACAACATAACTGACATCATAACTGCTGCATGTAAAATAAGTGGCAGTTGTACGGCTCCCTGGGTATCCATGTGCTCTGAGGATACTGTTATGGAATCTGGCTGCAGTTCTGTTTTGGCTATGAGGGAGCGTCCTCAAACAATAAGCTTTATTTACTGGTTTTGTCCACCAGATGGCGCCCTTGTATCCTGCTCTTTTGTATTGCAACACATACGTTGAATTTGTGCTGAATTTCTAACAATAAATGTTCCCAGTCATGTTTTTGTTGGGATTTTTTTGTCTTGTGTTTGTTTGTTTGTTTGCAGTATGAACTGATAATTGCTGCTTTCTGAACTGGATCGTCACTGCTGGTGTGATACCAGAGCATGTGAGAACTTTCACTTTACCTCTGAAGCTCTGGCACAACCCCTTTATCAAAACTGTTATCACTTTAGCTGGATCACCTCTAACACAGTGGCAAAACGCCTATAATATTATAATAGACTCTCAGAAAATGTTAATATTAAAATATTCATTTTGTGAGATTCATTTATTATGTGCCATTATCCTGTCGAAACAGGCTCCGATTCTACAGGTAAAAGTAAACTATCTCTTCATTCCCTCAGCCTTTCACCTCTTATCTGTCTTCAAAGGATGTTTAAAGGACACTGTGTCTCATTAGCTACATCAAAACAGCTGTCAATCTCCATTAATTAGTAGCCCTTACTGAGAGAAGTCATTTGATATGCAAAGCAATAATTATCTGAGTGTTCCAGGGATGGGTGGGGTTTATTCATCTTGCCATTCATGTATTCATTGATAATAGATCAAACAGGTGGATATGGATCAACAGACAGAGACACCATGTTGAACACATCAAAGGTTTGCCATCTTCTTTAAGGGGCTTAATGACAGCAGGAACACGCAGATGTACAATTTCGTGTATTTTATTGTTTTTTGTTATTTTTGTACAAAAAAGCAGATTTTGGCGTACAGATACATTCACTTGTCACAGGATTTTTGTGGCTTTTGTGGTTTTAATGCCAAGCGAGAATCTTCAGTAACATACAGTGAAGCATCTCTCAGCATCTCTGATCTTCCCTCAGCAACTCCTCAACTAACCCTCATCTCACTCACTCCCCTTTCTCTAAAAACCCCAAAAGACATTTCTCTTTTGTAAGATACCCTATGAACAGGAAATAAAGAACCCTAGCATGCAGTAACCACATGTGTCAATAAGCTTCCAGGACTCTGAATGAAGAGAAAGGCTTGACGAAATGATAATCCAGATTACCGCAGTGTGGGCACTGCTGTACGTTGCTGTAGTCTGAGAAATACTGCATGCCCACACGGACATCCACCACAGGCTGTCCACAGTGCTTGCAATTCAGTCTTGCCTGTGAGAGACAAACACACACGTGAAGCTTTCACACACAGCACTGATCGGCTCGTACACCAGCAAGCCGCCCAAGACATTTGTCACATTAATGAGGAGAAAAGACTTATAGTTACTTTTCTCACACTAAATGCAGTTTGGCAATTTAAGAAATCTTTACCACTGCAAATCATTTGAGTTTTTCCAAAGGTTTTAGCTTCATTCATATTTACATGTTTAAAGGGTAATTTAAGAATTCCTGTATGACTTTGTAGTGAGCAAGAAACGCTTCATCAGACAGTTGTGTTTTGTTTTATTTCTTTTGTTTGGGGTTTTGTTTGCGGTTCTTATGATGGGAATTGTTTTTACATCTTTAGATTGCTGCTTGTGGTCACTGAGAGGTTACACTAATCTAGACCAACCCTGATCAACACGTTCACTAATCCAGACCAACCCTGATCAACACGTTCACTAATCCAGACCAACCCTGATCAACACGTTCACTAATCCAGACCAACCCTGGTCAACACAGACACCAATCTAGATATTTACATTTAAGACACTTAGCAGACCAACCTTGATCAATGCATACAATAATCAAGATTTACCATTATCAGCATGTACACCAATCTAGACCAACCCTGATCAACACATATACCAATATAGATATCAACACATTAACTCAGAGGGAGGCCAGCAGCATTTCCTTTCCCCATGTACTTTAAAATAAATACTCACACAGCATTACAACCATCAGACCAAGCCTGCGAATGGTTGTATACTTTATACCCTTTGGAAGACACCGTCTTTCATGTACCAGATCATAAGTGCTAATCCACCTCTAGCTCGTTTCTGCACCTCGTTAGCTACATGAAATGGAATAAATAACAAATGTTACTCTAAATTATGGATTTGAATGGAATGTTCCTTGAAATATTTACAAGGAAGGATACCACACATAATCTCTTTGAAATAAAATACGAGTGTAAAAGTGTCATTAATACTCTCAGAAATGCAGAGGTAGGTGTGGGATTAAAAAAAGAACAGAGAACCACCCTGTGATTCTGGACTGAATGATCTCTGTGATCTTAAGCTTTTATTGGGCTGGCAAATAGAACTACAGAACTACATAGTACTGAAATAGAACTACATAGTACAGCAACATACCTACTTAGTACTGAAACATACCTGCATAGTATTGAAACATACCTACTTAGCACTGAAACAGAACTACACAGTACTGAAATATACCAACATAGTGCTGAAATGTACCTACATAGTGCTGAAACATGCTTGCATGGTAATGTAACATAAGTACTTAGCACTAAAACATACCTATGTAGATACTCAAGAATCTAAAATGATACGAGTTGTTCACCGCAGTTTCCTAAATATCAAACATCAATTCAACCATGAAATAAGGTTTAAAAGTAAAACACAAAAGATGCAATTTCATAACATCACTTGTAGAAGTATAATTACAGACTTGTATAAGTATAATTACAGACTACAGTCCATCTGATGCCATTCAGTGCGTGTGAGCAATTTTACGACTTGATCGATATTCAGTTCTTGGCCACAGGTCCAGTGATGCTAGTGCACTCTGAGACCATACAGTGATACATACAGAAACACCAGAACACTGCTCTACCCAACACCAGAACACTGCTCTACCCAACACCAGAACACTGCTCTACCCAACACCTGAACACTGCTCTACCCAACACCTGAACACTCCTCTACCCAACGCCAGAACACTCCTCTACCCAACGCCAGAACACTCCTCTACCCAACGCCAGAACACTCCTCTACCCAACACCAGAACACTGCTCTTAAATGCACCTATAAAACAGGTGGACATAATGAAATGCTCAGTGAGTGCCTCATAGAATGGGTGGAGCTTCGCATACAGGGGTGGAGTTTCTTGTAGAGAGGTGGGTGTGTTATAAAAATGCTTAAGATGATGCTTATGCTGCTTTTGTAAGAAACTAGGGCTGTTAGGTACTCTAGAAACAGGCTAATTAAAATATAGAGGATCATTAAACTGGTTAGTACTCATAACTCATATTACCCCACGTTAACCCATGGTAACTCACGTTAATTCACGTTAACTCATGTTAACTCACGTTAACATGCCAAAAGCTTTCACAGTGTGATGTCAATCAGACCTTCAGGAAACCTGACCACCATCATAACAAATATTATATCAAAATTCAAAATTAGTGAGCTAATACGTGGGAATGAGGGTTAGGGTTACAGAATGATGAGTTAGGGTTAAGATTAGGGAACGTAGGGTTAGGGTTACAGAATGATGAGATAGGGTTAGGATTAGGGAATGTAGGGTTAGGGTTACAGAATGATGAGTTAGGGTTAAGATTAGGGAACGTAGGGTTAGGGTTACAGAATGATGAGTTGGAGTTAGGATTAGGGAATGTAGGGTTAGGGTTACAGAATGATGAGATAGGGTTAGGATTAGGGAATGTAGGGTTAGGGTTACAAAATGATGAGTTGGAGTTAGGATTAGGGAATGATGGGTTAGGGTTACAAAATGATGAGTTGGAGTTAGGATTAGGGTTACAGAATGATAGGTTTGGGTTAGAGAATGATGAGTTTCTTGTTTGAATGTAATTAAAGACAATACTGCAACTGTTGTTGATTGAAACCCAGCACTAAGTGTCATCTTTTCTGCCTTAATCTCTAAACTTCAACATTCAAAGCCCTTCAACAGGCAAACTTACAAAAAACAGTTTCTGACTTCACAAAAAAGGTTATGTAAATACTTTATCATATAAATATTTATAAAGACTTTATAAATACTGGCTTTATAATTAGGGTCAGGTTGTTTTATTTGTCATTGTTTTGATCACATAATCAGATTTACCACACAACTGTACGGCTTTAATCACAGGGCAGACATCATACCTGGCAGCAGGGGGAAGCAGCGAGGATGTCGTAGGTGTACACCGTGCCCAGCTGGTGCCAACTGCCATCCCAGCGAGACCTGCACTTTATACAGACGATTTTGTGAACGCCTTCCAAACAGTCCACGCAGACGGCATACAGGTGCATCAGCCGTCCTGCAGGTAACACAGGGCAGGTGCTGTTTTACTGAAACTAACAGCTATTACTCAGGCAAAGAAAATTAATCCTGCTTGCGGATGAACAACATCCGTGGCTCAGACCAAAGGCGGGTCGCTACATTTGTGTGCTGCGGTCGTTCCTGGGTTTCCTGGCTACAGCATGGACACATTACACCATTGATAACGTGTACATCAAGGCACTGAGGACTGAGGCAGTGAGGACTGAGGCACTGAGGACTGAGGCACTGAGGACTGAGGCAGTGAGATAACGCTGACGCAGAATCCCTACAATGAGATATTTCTATATGATTTTTGCAATAAATCGGGTTTATGTCTCACATCTACGTCACTTCACACCTCTTTATGATGTTACAAATATTCAGCTCAATGACGAATGTTATCACATAATGCAAAGCAATGGAAAGGAAGTATCTTTGTGTTAGTCTCCACCCACTTCCTGCTGTCCCATCAGGTTAATCATACCTGCCCTGCTCTAATCCACAGGCACAAACCCACCACTCTCTCAATAACAGTAATTAACCAACCAACAGCAGTAATAACAGTTTGTGGTTATGAATCACATTAAAAATAAGGTTTACTAAGTGTTTTACAGAGTAAACATAAAATTAAATTGAATAAATTAGACAAAAAATAGACAAAGGAATAAACAAGATTAAATTAAATATATTGCAATAAAAGGATGTACATAAAACAGCATGGATGTCCTTCTGATCTCTCCTGATCTGATCTGTGACCAGTTTATGTTTTCCAATTTACAAACTTTATAAGAACAATGTAAAGCATTTGAACATATTTGTATTTGTTAGTATATTAGTATATAAGTAATGAAGTTTTTATTTTAGTTATAACCCCTCGACCGTCACACAGCTCTCACCTTGTAGGTGACACGGCACATCGTAGTCGATCTCGTCATGCCGCGCGGGGCTGAGGAACAGGGTCCCGTCCACCAGCGGGAACTGCTCGAAGATGGGCAGCGTACGGCGGCACAGGGCGCAGTGCACCACGTTGCGGTGGCTGGCGCTCAGCGCTGCCAGGATGAACTTGCGCAGGTCCTCACCTTGACCTGCCTGGGCATCGTCCTCCATGCGCACGTGGTAGGTGTTGAGCTTGTGCCGCGGGATGTGTGCCAGCAGCTCGGAGAGGTCCAGCCTGCGCAGGAACCGCACGGGACCGTCTCCCGGGCCGAGCCGGGGCAGGTCGGGCTGAGCGCACGCGCGTCCCGTCGCGCCCGCGGCCACGCCCACGGCCACGCCCAGCGGGTGTCTCCGCCCGCCCTCCGTGTGGACGGCGCTCTTCAGAAAGTCGCCCAGGTGCCGTGAGCTGCGAGGACCTCCCACCACTTGTGGAGCGAAGAAGGAGAAGCCCGAGGGCGGGGACTGGCCAGGCGAGTCACAGGGAGATCGTACGCCCAGCATGGCCCCGCCTACCCCTCCGACCCCGACCCCAGGACCCGGGTGGTTGCGTTCTTGAGAGTTCTGCCGGTCCATGGACTGTCGCCGTGACAACTCTTGGCTAGAGCCACGGTGAGCGGACCTGCTCGGCAACTTGCCCTTCCTGGCCTCCTCTGCGGCCTCGCCCCCGGCGGCGGCCGCGCCCCCGCCAGCGGCGGCCGCGCCCACCTTCCCACCGCCCTTCTCAGGGACCACCTTCTTCTTGCGCTCGTCATGCATGCGCTTGACCTGGTACCAGTCTGTGTCCTTCTTCAGGTGTCCCTGAGCGCAGCGGCAGGAGCAGAAGCGAAAGGCAAGGTCGTATCCCTTCTTTGTCCACATGTTCTGCCTGCACTGCTTCTCGTTCCAGCTGCGCGCGCGGCCGATGCAGTTGAACTGCGCCAGGATGCTGCTCTCCCACTCGTAGAAACACTGCAGGTGCATCCAGTTGCCGTAGGGACAGTGCTCGCTGTTGCACTGCACGCGCTGGTAGTCGTCCTTATCGAGGTCCACGCCGCGGCCAAAGCTGCACACGAGAGGCGTGGCGCAGGGCGCCTCTGCAAAACACACACAAAGGCGGGGTTTCCCTGGGTATGCCCACGACACTCCACATCCAATCACACGCAAAGACGGGGGTTCCCTGAGGTACGCCCACGACACTCCACATCCAATCACACACAAAGGTGGGGGTTCCCTGGGGTACGCCCACGACACTCCACATCCAATCACACACAAAGGCGGGGTTTCTTTGGGGTACGCCCCTGACACTCCACATCCAATCACACACAAAGGCGGGGTTTCCCTGGGGTACGCCCACGGCACTCCACATCCAATCACACACAAAGGCGGGGTTTCCCTGGGGTACACCCCTGACACTCCACATCCAATCACACACAAAGGCGGGGGTTCCCTGGGGTACGCCCACGACACTCCACATCCAATCACACACAAAGGCGGGGGTTCTTTGGGGTACGCCTCACGACGCTTCACATCCAATCACACACAAAGGCGGGGTTTCTTTGAGGTACGCCTCGCGACACTCCACATCCAATCACACACAAAAGCGGGGTTTCCCTGGGGTACGCCTCACGACACTTCACATCCAATCACACACAAAGGCGGGGTTTCCCTGGTGTACGCCCATGAGACTTCACATCCAATCACACACAAAGGCGGGGTTTCCTTGGGGTACGCCCACGACACTTCACATCCAATCACACACAAAGGCGGGGTTTCCTTGGCGTACGCCCACGAAACTTCACATCCAATCACACACAAAGGCGGGGTTTCCCTGGGGTATGCCCCTGACACTCCACATCCAATCAGATACTCCAGTCAAAGCCTGTGCAGGCACTGGAAGTACATAATGGGCTTCAGATTTTATGTAAATTCATTATAATTAATAATTTAATAAATTACATAAATGAATGAATAAATGAATGAATTCTCATGTCACTAAAGGGCAGTTTAGTATAGCACAGTTTAGTAACGTACAGTTTAGTAATGTACAGTTTAATAATGTACAGTTTAGTAACGTACAGTTTAGTAACGTACAGGGACTCCAGTCAAACTAATTCAACAAAGTAAATATATTTGTGACTCATGAAGCAGACGGCTGGGTCTGACCTTGGATGCACATCTACAAACAGAGACTCAAGAAGAGCACAGGAGCAGTTAAACTGTACGAATGAGATCAGGGTTTTACACACACACACACACACACATATATATATACCAGAAAGACAAAGATTATGCAACACATTATTTTTTATATGCATGTGCGCGTGTGTGTTGACCAAGCTTCTATCTCTCTCTCACACACACACACTATATACCAGAAAGCATTTACCAGTAAACTGCTGGAGTTTTCTCTCATAAGGTGTATGAGGACGGATATATTGGCCTTTTGTTG
>JAOYMR010000017.1:28199241-28211106 GCA_025802075.1 Tenebrosternarchus preto | reverse complement strand
TGTGTGTGTGTGTGTGTGTGAGAGAGAGAGAGAGAGAGAGAGAGAGAGAGAATTGGGTATAATGACCCAAATTCACTTGTTTCAAGGTTCTGTCCACATCATATAAATAAGCTCTGTGGAAATATATATATCTACAATACACGGCATTAAAAATACAATCTACAATACACAGCATTATGTCACACACACACACACACTGCTTACACTTTAAGTCTGTGTATTCAAAATGAAAGACAGGTACACAGTTCTACTATTAGATGTACTACTCAAAATCTTACAACCATGAAGATGTGCTACTAGAAAGCCATTAATAAAATGAACATTTCGTTGTTGATTAATGTACATTATATGAAAAGGTAATGGTGACTCTTTGCACTTCGACGTCAAGAGCAAGTACCCTTGGACAAGGCCTACACAACCTTGTCGAACAAGGCGCTAGAAGAAGAGAGCTTCCCGATCTCCTGGGTATGGCGTAACAGTTCCACTTTAATACATGAGACGTGCGGACACCCGCGCAAAGCAAGTTCCTGCAAGTAAGGAAACACGAATGTACGTGCACGACAAAGAAGAGCGACGACTGTTTCGCTTGGCTCGTGTAACACAAGACGCGCGTTTCTCGGCCCTCCCTCCTTCCACCCAGCCAATATACGGAGCCCCACATGTTTGGACACAACAGTGGTTCTCTTACCCCCTCGGGTTTCGTTCAGCGGGGCAGCCGTGGCTCCTGCTAATGTCGAAGTCGCTCCCTGCGGTCCTCCGGCAGCCGCGGCTGAGGCTCCATTTTCTTGCTCGTCTCCACTACTATTTGTGCGTTTATTTCTCTTCCCCTTGTTGCTTTTCTGGTTAGGCATAATGGTCCTCTTGATATTTAAGCAATGTCGCCCATCAACGACCGTCACCAAACATTTCCGCGTCGACCATATCGCTCGTGTTTGACGAATGCAACGCACGCGCTGAATCCAAGCACGAGTAATGCAGATATTAGCGCTCGATCATCATCCAGATTGTTGCAGTTTCTGACAGCAGAGGTACACCATGAAGAAGGCGTGTCCGTTTCTTGTTTTGATTCCTGCTCTGAAGCGAGAGTGGCCAGGCGCTGGTTTCCTCCTGTCTCCGTGACGAAACGCGTCTCCGCCTCCATCTACGTCCGACCCAGAGCTCCACGTTATTAATAGCGCGAGCGACGGAGTCCCAGTCATACGGCCTGAACGGTAGGATAAAGGATTTTTAAAGTAGGGCTCTGTTAGACAGAAGGACTACCTAGACGTAGTTTACTTACGTTGGTGATATTCACGCGTCTATAGAAACGAAGAAATGGCGCACAATAAACCTGTTTAGTACTTTAATATTAATTAAAAACAAATAAAACTGCTTAGTACGTTAATGTTAATTAAAAATAAACCCCTTCAGCACCCTTACAAAATCTTGGGTTCTGTGTTCACTACAACAGTGTAACTGAGGTCCTAAAGTTGGGTTCTGGCTTTTGGTGTTGCTGTGACACACCAAGATGTTCAGTTGCTCCATCTGTGACTCGTTACTGGGCTGCATCTGTGTACGTGACCAAATACCTTCATAACACAAAAAACACCCTGAGACACTTTAAGGTTTAGACATTTCAAAGTTTTATTGTTTTTCTATTGCTACTGCTGTTTTCAGTTTCCTGAGACAAACACAAGATCAGCAGGTCAAGAAGTGGATCAATTTACAAATGAGAAATCACACATGAGTAAAAATGAACTTGGCTCCTTTCTGGAAGAGGACAGTCTCAGTGCCCTTATAGAAATGTACACTATACATCTTTCATAAAGCAAGTCCCTTTAGACTGGGTTTCCTCAAATTCTCACAATGGAAAACTCATGTATCAAATTTCTGATTTAGTTTATGCCCAGACTAGATGAACAGAAAATACTTGGTAAAATTCACCAAGTTCTAGAGGATTCAAAGAAATTAATGATTCATTTGGTCCAAATCCATGTTAAAGCCACAGTATGTATTGCACTGGAAGAGCACTGACCGTCTTTTGTCACAGTCTAAATAATAATTGACACGTTGATGCCGTATAAGACCTGCTGTGCGTCAAACACACTGTGCATGTGGTACTGCAGTGAATCATCGAAAAACTGATTTAAAAAAAAACAAACAAAAAAACTGACAAGTTCACAACAGGCATCAACAATAAATGGAAAAGTAAATGGAGATTTAGCTGTTGGGTAGTAGTCAGTACAAACTGTTCAAAAACATTAAGCAGCTCTTAGCAAAACCAGTTTTATAAAAATGTTCCAATGTAGCATAAAACATCATCAATGATTACTAGTCACCAAAATGTTGCCTGCACTCTTCAGCACTTAGAAAAGATGGTTTATTTAACAAAACTTGATCTTATCAAAGTTATCCTTGCAGTAAAATGACGTCCACGTTGTCATGCACCCCCTGCAGGAGGAGCTCCCCGTCAAAGGTGATCACCTTCTTCCTCTTTGCTGCTTTCAGTGTCCCAACAAGGGCCTCAAACAGGTTGGCACACTTGTCATCGTTGAACAGAACTCCAAATTTCACACTGGTTTTCCCATCAGCATCTGTAAAAGAGCAAGAGGGAGAAGTGCAGATACTAAACCACCTTCACTGAGGTCAATCACAATCACTGAGGAATGATCAGACACTAAACCATGTTCACCATGGTCAGTATAAATGATGAGTATAAATGTGCTTTATTGCACTTCATAAAAACAGCAGAGCACTGAACAGCTCCAGTTAACTGGATGCATCACAAATACAGCAAATGCGGTGAAACTGATCAACATTCACAGGTCCTTCCTGTACACTTCAAGCATCCAGTAACCTGCATGTAGTGATTAAGAAAATGCTTGCAAGTCACCCCAACTTAAGATGATCTTCAATGCACAGTGTGGTATGTACACAAAGATTATTAAAGTAACAAGAGAACTCTTACTTCTGCTGCCCAGTCGCTGGATCTCATCTACGAGGAGAGTTATTTCATGATCCACATTCATCTTTTCCGCTAAAAAAAGAGCCCAGTGTGTTTTATTAGGTTTTTTGTCAAAATCACCCCAGCATTGCTTCCACCACGTTTTAATGACTCACAGCCATAAGGAAGGAATCAGTGCATGAACAGCAGCTTACGAACACTGCAGCAGAAGAACGGCAGGTTGAGGGACATTTCTACGCCTGATCATCCATAACTACCGTTATACAGGGATATTAAGACGCAATAGTAACGTCAGTCACAAGGAACACAAGAAGCTTGAGAAAAACCGAGGGCCGACAGAACACCTAAAAAGACGTGGAAGGTAAAGGCAACAGTGGTTCCTCCCCAAACTGGGGGAGTGGCTACAGCAGATCCCAGGAAGGACATCTGACATCTCCGTCCAGAAGAGTACAGTCCTGGGAACAGCCAAGATACGAAACAGGACCCTCAAACTCCCAGAACTCTGCTAGAGAACATGAGCTTGAAGGCATTATATTATACATATATAAACTCTAGTTGAGAGAACACTTTATTAACCCCCAGAGTGCCATTAGCATTACATGCATGGGAAAGTAGATATATTATGAAATAGGATAAATTGTTTAGCAAGAAACACTACACAGTATTAATATTCCTACATAAGGTGTGTGTGTGTATTCATATACAACTATAGTTATGGTAAGTGCACAATACTATGTACCTGTTCAGTATATCAGGTTTAGGGTCTGTTAATGCCAGAATTGCTGCCAGTTTGCTATAGTATTTTCACAATAATAAGAACCCCAAAATGCAGTATTTTAGTAAAATGTGGTATTGTGCCTAGAAGAGCATGACCACTGCGCAATAGGTTGTAATGACGTGCAGTGCGGATGACGCACATATGCGCAGTGATATACAGTAATGACGTGCAGCGTGGATGACGCCCGTATGCGCAGTGGCGCTTAATTTTTTGTTTGTTTTGGGCTTTTGTCCAACTTTATCAGAGTGGACTGTTCACAGAACAAAATCAACACACATCAGCACAAACATACAATAATTCAGAATATAATACCCAACAATACACAGCCCAAAAGCAACAAGCGCTTTAAGCAAAGGGAAAAAAGCGATGCACAATGTGACGGATGCAGGACGAAAAGGACTGCGTAAGCGTTCCTTCCGGCCACGAGCCTGGAGCATCCTGCCGCTCGTGCACGCTTGTGTGTTTGAAGTGGTTGAGGGAGTTTCTTCACGATCACTGCCGAGTCAGCATGTTCTTCACTTATTCCTGCTAAAACAGCTCCGTTTCTTAGATTTTTATATGTTACATTGTGCAGAATTACCTTCAGAACCGCAAATCTAAATGTGGTAATGGCCCCAATTTTTTTTGAAGGTGGGTGGGGGATCAGCCTATAGATCTGCGGCAGTGTAGCCTATGAGAGCCAATAAATAATATACACGATTTTCACGCGATTTAGGTAACTGTCAGGGTCCATTTTTAACTGACAAAATATTCACAAGCTTCATTTTTACCGGACTGCACATCCCGTATCCCGGAGGAAGCGCGGATAAAGCTGTGCTCACGCGCCGGTAAAAAGCACCATACTCGCTGCAGCTGCTTAACCCTCACGAGCTACTGCCTGCCAGGGAACGCGGAAGTTCCTCAGGTTTCTCAAGCACCAACAAGGAAATATCCGACCATTTAAAAACACATACAATGTATTTATGAAACACAGTGGTATACGGTTAAATATTCCGAGGAAATAGATTTACAATTAGCGAACAATTTTTTTTTACCTTATAACCAGACACTGATGCCAGGCGTAGTTGGCTGCGTTCAAATGTATATTCACATAATGTGATCTGCCTTTATAATTAATATTCACAATAAAACTATAAATATTCGAAAAGTTCATAATGCCTAAACTTACCTTAACGAGCGATCCTTCCGCCTGGCTCAGAGTAGGGTACTCGCAGAGTAAACCAAGGAAGCGATACCATAAATGGAGCTGGGTCTAACGTCACACACGTTGCTTCTTATTGGAATCGTATCGATTCGGCTAATATCGTATCGATTCGGCTAATATCGTATTGATTCAGCTAATATCGTAAGCGTAGTAGGCTACAGCTGTAGCAGTTTGCATGGCAAACAATAACTTCGAATACTACTTATGCTATTATTGTAATTATTTAGTGCCGTTTTCTTAACGATAAGAAAATCACAGGCTTGTAAAGCTTCCCACACGTAAAATAAAATTCGATCTGTGTTTGTCCTTCACCACCAGATGGCACAGTGTACAACCATTTGCTCTTTCTGTAGACTATTCCACTTAGGTGTAGATAATTTTGTGTTTCACAGATACTTTTTTCCACATTGTTTAAAAATGTATTACGATTAAATATTCACGGTCAATCAGGCTTTTATATCACCAGGCTATTTAAAAACGTGTTAATTATTACGTAAGTATGAAATCGGGTAGCTTCGCTTCCAATCAGGTACCGTCTTCGTTATTTGGGAGTTGTAGTTTAGTATATCAGATGAATTCAGGGGACAGAATGGCATGTAAATGGACTTTAAACTACAGTCAAAACTTCCGATGGTAGTTTGAATTCGCCAACCTCATGCGAGCACTGTAAACACTGGAAGGGTCGGATTTTCAGGTTAGTCACAGATGTACAAAACTGCGTTAAAGCACAGTTTATACTGACAGAGGCGCTGTTTTTAATGTTTATGTCCGTACAGTCCGCACATGGCGTCTCCAGTATGTTCTACGCAAGAAACGTCTCAGTGGCCCCGAGTATCAAAGTTCATTGCATCTGCTTGCGCTGCTACAGTTGCAGAGCTGGGTAAACCTTCTAACCGTTTAAATCACCAGCAAGAGAAAATGTACCGCACTGTTCATAAACACAGACATGCAGGTCTGCTCTAATGTAGTTATTTATGACGAATATCTCTTTGTCATCTATGTTTTCAGCCACATTCCCACTTGATCTTACAAAAACAAGGCTTCAGATCCAAGGGGAAGGTGGTATTGATCAGGGCAGCAGGGGTATGCTGGGAACCGCTGTTGGAATAGTCCGTGAAGAGGGACCCCTCAAGTTATGGCAAGGGGCCACACCAGCTGTCTATAGACATATAGGTAAACCAATTACAGACCTATAGGTAAACCAATTATTCTTTCTTTAGCAAACTGAATATTCTGGACTTGTGAATTCAACTGCTCCAGAATTAAACTCTGCTATATACATGAAGTAGTGCCAGTGTCCCAGTGCACACGGAGACTTGGTCATCTGCGGTGTTCAGTGGACCAACGCTGCCCTGTGGACGTCCTTCTTCTTTCAGTCTATTCAGGTGGCAGGATGCTGGTCTATGAACATCTCAGGGAGTCCGTCCTGGGAAGATCGAGAGACGGCAGCTTTCCAGTGTGGTGAGAGCAGCACAGCGGAATGTTTTACACAACCCAACATGAACCACTGTGACCAGTGTTGCCTTGCTGTATGCAGGAAGGCAGTGGCGGGTGGGATGCTGTCTGGTGCACTCGGCCAGTTCCTGGCTAGTCCTGCTGACCTGGTTAAAGTTCAGATGCAGATGGAAGGAAGGAGGAGACTGGAGGGCAAGTCACCACGGTGAGCAATGCCACCGGAGACCTTTTCAAAACACACACACACAATGCTTCATTAGGAGTGTTGTTGCTTGCCCATGTTTGAGTTCCTGTGTCATTGGGGTGAACAGGGTGCGTGGAGTTCACCATGCGTTTGTAAAGATCGCCTCTGAGGGTGGTGTCCGTGCTCTCTGGGCAGGGTGTGTACCGAACGTCCAGAGAGCTGCATTGGTCAACCTAGGAGGTACCGTAGAGCAGACAAACGAATTCACCAAACCAACCAAAGCCGTCTGGACAGTCAGGCACGCTGTAGTCTGTCTGAATGTGTTCACTGTGTAAATTATGTCTGATTGTATTCACACCATAAAGTCTGTTTGGTTGTATTCAGACCGTAAAGTTAGTCAGACTGTGTTCACACTATGAAGTCTGATTGTACTATTCCTTTTGAAACAGATCTCACAACGTACGACAGCGTGAAGCACTTTCTACTGAGAAATACCATATTAGAGGACAGCTGTCTCTGTCATGGACTGGCAAGGTGCAACCTTCTGTCTGTCTGCAGTTTGTAATTAACCACAAGAGTGCGATGTGTGACGAACATTTCTAAAACATTTCACAGCACTTGTTCTGGGTTGGTTGCCGCTACCATGGGAACACCAGCCGATGTGGTTAAAACCAGAATAATGAACCAGCCTCGGGACTGTAATGGAAGGTGAGGGTGGAGACTGCTTTGAGTAACACTGCAGCTACAATCATGCGTCTGTTAACAGTCATGGGACACAGTGTCATGATGAAGTTGTATTATATACTAACTGGTCCAACTTGCTGGTACTCTTGGTATTGCAATGATTTAGTATTTAAAAAAGTACAGACTGTGCTCTAATTGGATTGTACTCTAACTGTACATGTTTCCTGTGTTATCACTAGCTGGCATTTATATCGGGTGTAAACCAAATGAGTGTGTAGTTAAAGTGGTTTATATCCGTGTTTACATTTACATTTGCTAAACCATATTGGAATCAGCCTTTTTCCACAAGTAGTTCCCATTTTTCTGGGGAGGGTTCATATTTTTTCCTGTTTTTTTTTTTTTTATTTAAAGGGGTCTTCTATACAAGTCGTCCATGGACTGCCTCATACAGACTGTCAAGGGAGAAGGGTTTTTTTCACTTTACAAAGGCTTCCTGCCAACCTGGTTAAGAATGGTACAGTTCTGAGTGTTAGTTCATTAAGAATGGTACAGTTCTGAGTGTTAGTTCATTTAGTTCAACCTGGTTAAGAATGGTACAGTTCTGAGTGTTGGTTCATTAAGAATGGTACAGTTCTGAGTGTTAGTTCATTTAGTTCAGCCTGGTTAAGAATGGTACAGTTCTGAGTGTTGGTTCATTTTGTCAAAGCTCCACATCTCCATGTACACATCTGTAACTGTGTTTCTGTCTTTGCAGGCTCCCTGGTCTATGGCTTTCTGGCTGAGTTTTGAACAGTTCAGACGAGTACTGGGCATCAACACATTCTGAATCAAAGGAGTTTTGAGAATAAACGACTCTGCTGGGGCTTAGTCTTTTTCAACCTGCCATCTCGAATTTTCAGTTTCACTTTCTTAATTTTAATGAATCTCACAAAACTCTGAAGCAGGTCGTGAACACCGTTTTCTAGATTTTCTGAATGTAGAATAAAGCAAAAAGGAAATGTTTTGTCTGAAGGAGCCACGTGGACTAGGCTGAAAGTCTCGGATTTGCTGTTAAACAAACAGCAATAAACCTTTATTCAAGTATTTTACGTGCTTTATTTCGTTTATATACAGGTCTACTTTAGATCATCAATAACACACCAATTGCATGTCGTTTCCTTGGTAAAATACTACAGCACTCAGCGTAAAATCAGTAGGACTACAATAAAAGATGTAACCAAAATGACCACTAGGGCGCGTATAACGTCGTTGCGTAGGAAGTGGAACCCGGAACATAAACAACGGTGTAATCAATTCGTCAGATCCTGCTATTGAAGTGTTGCACATAGTTAACCAAAATGGCAGCCCCGAGTGGCAGCGGTTCTTCTAAACGTCTGATTCAGTATGTTGTTGTCCGGTCGGATCTGATACACACCTTATCCTGGCCGTTAGGAGCGATTATCACACAAGCCTGTCACGCCGCTACAGCAGCCGTTCATCTAAACTATTCCGATCCCGACACTCAGGAGTACCTGTCCAAGCTGGACAGCATGCACAAAGTCGTACTGCAGGTCAGCAGACGAGCCGGCTCGCGTCTGTCGGAACTGTATAGAATGTACGGGATTAGTAAAGTGATCTAGTCAGCATAACGCTTATCTGACGGTCAAAGTAATGGACAAATCACTAAATACAGATCTCATCAAGATTTCATTTCAGGTTCTTAAGGCACTTAACACCACACCAGATATTCCGTTGTTTTATTAACGGCCTTTATTTCCTTCTTAGGTTCCAGGTGAAGAATGTCTCTCCGGTTTATCGGCGGCGCTTAGTGAAAAAGGCATAGCGCACAAACTGTGGGTGGAGCAGCCGGAGAACATTCCGACGTGCCTGGCCTTGAAGCCCTACCCAAAGGACACTGTGCAGCCTTTCCTGAAAAGGTTCAAGCTTTTCAAATGAGGCAGCTGAAGTCTTTTCACCAACCTCGCGCTCAGCTTATGAATAGGAGACAGGTTCCATAACCGGTTCCCTTGGAGACCGCGTGCTTAGCACCGCGCTACCGATATGAATATAGGCTGTGATAAACAAAACACTGACGTGTCTAAAGAAGTGACCACGACGAAGGGGACTGCATATAGATCAACTGTGTACTGTTGCTTGAACTGACATTTATTAAAAACCGGTTTATACTTACGTCCAGGAGGTATTGACTATACAGTCTGTTGTTTTTTGTCTGTGGTGTGAATATGTATTAATCCATGGTTAAAAATTGTGATCCAATTGCTGGAACCCAACTTCGTTTGCTAATGTAGTAGCACATCACTCCTCTATGGGATTAACTGGACAGTATATTCTGAATTTAATATAGCATCATACAGGATTCACAGCTGCTTACAGCAAGCTTGACACCAGAAATGCTTTTTACATGGTGATTTTATTGCAATGTTTTGCATTCTCACATTCATGGATGTTATAGAGATTTGTTAGTCAAAGCATCACTTCCTTCAAGGTCTGCACCTTCACCTTGGACAAGCAACAGGAGGCCCATGTGTACGAGATGTTTGTGTGTGTGTGTGTGTGTGTGTGTGCGCGCGCGCGCGCATGGATGTTTTATGCATACGTGTGTAAACTTGAACTATTTCAGTTTAAGCAGCCACATATTTCCATGAAATGGACAAGAGAAATAAGACTGATGAAGCAGATGTGAAACTGTCTGCAGCACACAGAAGCCTGTTGCTGCTGGACCCAGCATCCACTGATTGTCTATATGTTTCCCAGACACATCTGCACACAGAAAACAAAAGAAAAACAAACAACCAGAACTAAAAACATGAGGTTAACATGCAGAAGTCCCAGATACATCCCAACTCAGAATGTCCCAACGCAGCATGATGCCTCTTGAGGGAAAAACGCTTCACAAGTATTATACAAAACTGGACAAAATGAGTAAAATGTATATATTCATATATATTTATATTTATTTATATTAATTTTACAGGTGAAAAGTGGAACCTTGCTTTGAGCGACCAGTACTGTTTCAGTGGAGTCAGAAAGCTCCTGGTAACTTTTACCACTACAACCAACATCCATATTAATAAGGCAGCACTTAGAATCCTCAAAACAGCTCAGGCAAGCAGTAGGGGTCTACATAGTGATACAGTAGGGCAGTGAAACCTGAATGTGAAGGGAAGCGTCTACATCACTAGAAGCTTCTAGAAGAATCACTGTTATACCGTGCAGTGTTGCCAGGATACCAAGTCAGCAAGGAACCACCGATTCTATGGAATTTGCATAAATGGATATTGGCACTTGGCACTGCATGGGCAAACTACATCACAACACAGCACGAGACACAGGAGGCGGAGTTATATGAGGAATGTGTTTAGCGGTGACGGGCAGAAGATGTGTGAACATAAGTCCACTGGAGGATGGGAGGGGAAGGAGACACATGAATAAGACAGGAGGCCTCAAACAGGGCACGGCAGTGGCACGGCTCATGCGGAGCAGCTCTGAACCAGACGGCCACGGTCCCCCTGCTAGGAGACGGTCTGAAAGATCACGGACTACTGCCAAGTTCTCTCTGAAGAACCTGAGAAAGTTTGACATTTTATTACAGTACATTCAGGGGACGGTTGTAGTTTTCAGGGGACGGTTGTAGTTTTCTGATTCCGTGTTTTCATGATTCTTTTTGTGATGGCCTCTTTCCTTTAATTGAGATATAAAGTGCAAAACTAGATTGTATTTCTTGCAAATTCCTGGAATATTTTGATTTGAGTAAAAAATCCATGAAAAATACAGCAAACGTTTTACAAAGGTCATAAAATCTTCATTAACAAGAAAAATTTCATCAAACAGGAGGAGCAGTTCTCTATGCAGAAAATATATACAAGAGGCACCTCAAATCTGGTATAAAGAATTTCAGCTAAATAAAGTCAAATATCTAAGAATACTTGCATCAGTGTATTTTTAGCCTAAGTAGCTCAAAAACATTGTAGTTCTGAACTACAAATCAGGTATTTCCTTGAGTTGAAAGAAAAACTACGAAGGTAAGATACATCACATGAATGCGTACATAGAACAGCAATCTGAACGTGATGATCAAATCTCAGTGTCCCTGTTAGAATGAGAAGCGGGTCTCATTAAGGTGCATAGCTAGCTGGAGCTCACGGCTCTTCCTGAAAACCGTGAGCTCACTTCCTGCATGATAGGAGTTTGCATGGTGGTTATTGTTCATGAGCAGCAACAGGGATTCAAAATTTGGTAGCTACACAAGTACTAAAGCCTCAACAATGATAGGAAAATGAGTCAAACGGGAGTGGAGAAACAGAACAGCACAGATCAGCACAACAGAACGGTAGTGTTGTCAATAAACTATTTGAAAGTAGGAGATAATGTCACTAAATCTGCTAGGAAATGGGACATCCATTCAGAAAACACACTGCTACATTTATTCTATCCAATTACATGACACTTACATACAATGTGAATTTTGTTAATACTTTGAAGCTTTGGTCATTATTTCTTGGAGAGAGAAGGAGAGAGAAGGAGAGAGAGAGAGAGAGAGAGAGAGAGAGAGGGGGAGGGAGGGAGGGAGAAAGAGAGAGAGAGAGAGGGAGGGGGAGAGAGAGAAAGGAATAAAG